>WOVY01012489.1:0-80288 GCA_013436015.1 Rhipicephalus annulatus
CAGTAGAGACAAACAGTGCCTGTCTCCCAGTAGCAAGAGTCCGCATCGAAGGCCCTTTCGGGTGTTCTAGACACTGAAGCTGCCGTTTCGGCACATCTCCAGTGCAATACCCGTATTTGTTCTCAAATAAATCAGAGTACTTGCTGCGACAAAAAGGAATTGGGTTCAGTGAGGGTATCGTACAGGCCTTAACTCGATCCAAAGCAAGGGAGCTCGCCGCTCAGACAGTTTGTAAAGATCCGTGGCAGACGAAACAGCTTCAAGCGGCAGAGCCTTCTTACCTGCACGAAACTGGACCGCCCTATAATGGAGCCTCAAAACACAATATCTAAGAAAGATGTAAGAAACCGGATGAATCCGAGGCATCTCGAGAAGTAGAATGCACGATAAAGCTGTTAAATGTAAGTCCTACAGAACTGATAGTGGAACAGGAAAATGACTCCACTCTCCGTAACTTAACGCCAGACGCGAAGGAAGGGGTGGCTAAGCAAACATTCAGTTCACCAAGAAGGGGGGCGTCTTGTACAGAAAGTACACAAGTCGAAAAGGAGTTCGGTTTAATTCAGCTAGTCGTACCGTATCCTTTCCGCGAGGAGCTGCTGCACCTGGTCCACGGAGGTTTGTGGTCAGGGCATCTCGGCATCAAAAAAACAAAAGAATGTTTGTTACGGGAGTTTACTGGCCCGGCTGCTTTCGGGAGGTGGAGGCATTTGTAAGAAGCTGGCTGACACGTGCCAACGCGTTGGCAAAGCCAGGGGATAAGGCTAAAGCACCTATGAAGCTGGTCCCCATTATCACAGAACCGTTTCGCAGGCTAGTTATAGACACAGTGGGTCCACTTCCTGTAACGCAGTCCGGGTACCGGCACATACTCACAGTGCTCTGCCCGGCCCACGAAATTCCCGGAAGCAGTACCGTTAAAGGAGCTCAGCTCGGAGGAGGTAGTTAAAGCGCTTTTATCTATCTTTGAACGTGTAGGCTTCCCCGCAGAAATTCAGTCCGACCAGGGGATCTGTTTTACAAGTGCACTACCTCGACATTTCTAGAAAAGTGTGGCGTTAAAATCATCCACAGTTCAGTGTACCACCACCCTCAGTCAAAATGCTGTAGAAAAGGTACATTCAGAGGTCATGAAACGGGCTGCTACGCGCCCTTTGTTATGAGCAAAAAGAGGATTGGGGAGGCTTGCTTGCCCGCAGCTATGTTCGCGCTTCGGATCGCTCCTCACAATCAACAGGGTTTTCGCCTGCGGAGCTTGTTTACGACGTGCTCTTCGCTCCCCACTTCGCATTGTTCGAGAATCTTGGAGGGGCCGGGCGGGACGACCCTTCGGTATGTAGCATACGTGCTTGAGGGCTGTTAGACCGCTTCACGCAGCTCAAGAACTAGCGGAGCAGGAAATGCGCAGAGCTCAAAACACGCTTAAGCGCTATTATGACAAGACAGCCCGGACGCGAAGCTTCGAGTAGGGGGAAAAAGTGATGATACTGAAACCCTCACTGAAGAATAAACTTCAGGTCCAGTGGGAGGGACCTGTTGAGGTAGTTCAGAAATTGTCAGACACAAATTACTTGGTTACTGGACTGGGAAGGCGTAAAACGCAACAGGTGTACCACACTAATCTGCCTCAAACCGTACCAGCAGAGGGCATGCCGTTGTAAACATGTCGCTCAATCAACCGGAAGAAATGCCTATTGATTTCCCGGAGTTAACAACAGAAAACAAAGACATTGGCGAGACTATTAGTAACCTGGTAGAGCAGGCGGAGTTGAGCCAGATCAGAAAGCGGAACTGAAGGAACTATTGTTTGACTTTAAAGAAACATTTTCAGACACACCTGGCAGAACCAAAGCCCTAGTTCATGATATTGAGCTGACATCTTCGGAACCAATTCGTTCTAAAGCTTACCGCGTTTCCCCGAGGCAACGGGAAAATAATGGCCGCGGAGATAAACCGAATGCTCGAGCTAGGAGTGATCGAGCCAGGAGAGAGTGATTACAACCTCGCCTCTGATCTTGGTTGAGGTCCCAGGGAAAAGAGCCGCGACCGTGTATTGACTATCGGAGGCTCAACTCGATTACAAAGGGACCAAACTTATCCAATTCCGCATATTGAGGAAAGGCTTGAGCAAGTCAGCAGTGCCAATTTCATCTCGACTTTGGATTTAGTCAGGGGATACTGGCAGGTGCCTCTAACTGAAAGGGCTAGTAGGCTTGCGGCGTTTATTTCCCCGATGGGAACATTTCGGCCGAAGGTCCTTAGTTTTGGATTAAAGAATGCCCCTTATTGCTTTTCTGGCCTAATGGACAAAGTGTTACAGGGTATGGAGGACTTTGCCCTCCCGTACCTAGATGATATTGCTATTTTTTCTTCTTCCTGGATAGACCACATGAAACACTTGCGAGCTGTGCTATGTCGTCTGCGTGAGGGCCGGCTTAACAGTGAAGGTTGCGAAATGCCAATTGGGGCGCGCTGAGGTAGCTTATTCTAGGGCATGTAATAGGCCAAGGCTACCGCCGGCCGTCAGAAGTAAAGCTGGCCGCAATAGACAAACTTTGCCTATTTCCCCAACCACGAACCAAGAAAGACATTCGGTCGTTTCTTGGATTGGCCGGTTATTATCAAAGGTATATCCCGCGTTCTCTGACATTGCAAGTTCCTTGACAGACGCTCTTAGAAAGACTGAACCCCAGACCTAAAATGGGATGGGGCCAAGGAACATGCATTTCTACGCTAAAGAAGTGCACTAAAAAGTCAGCCAGTGTTGAGCGCGCCTGACTACTCTAAGCCGTTCATTCTTCAGTGTGACGCCAGCGACAGGGGTATGGGTGTCGTGCTTTGTCAGAGGGGAGAGAACGACCAGGAACACCCTGTACCTGTATGCCAGTAAGAAAGCTTTCTGTTCGTGAGGAAGCATACATGCCTCAGAAAAGGAATGTGCCGGCGTTGTGTGGGGCTGTGCAGAAGCTAGCTTGCTACATCGCCGGTTCTAGGTTCACAATAGAGACTGACCACTGTCCCCTCACATGGCTACAGTCCATGTCATCGAAAAACGGCCGTCTTTTGCGCTGGAGCTTAGCTCTTCAACAATACACCTTTGATATCCATTACAAGAAGGGTAAACTCAACAGCAACGCAGATGGTCTGAGTCGTTGTCCCTAGTACCCCGAGGGCTTCAAAACGATTTTCTGCTTTCTATCCTCGATTTGAGGCCCACTAGTTTTCTGTATTAATCCAAACATGTGTCAAGTGTTTTGTTTAATGTCTTCAAAGTGGCTGATGTGGTGTTGCGACTCGGCGGGGGCCACAGGAATAAAGTTGAGGTAGAAGGAAATGACTTCCACAGGTGAATCTAAGTCTGGTGATTCTGAGTAGGGAATTGCCGTGTGCTTGCTCGGTGTGGGTGTGCTTTCGGCGCAGTTTCCGCAGTTCCTCATTGGTGGTGGGCGGAAAATATGGTGGAGAGGGGTCACCTCAATCCCTGCGAGCAACGCCCTCTTGGTCAATGATCATCGGATCCAGTGTTCGGGACAAAAATAATAGAGGAAGAGCCGACAAGCTGCAATACAGATCCCGCTGCACAGTACCCTGCTGGCCACTGCACCTCGGGATCTTCTTTCCCCGGCGGAGAGGCTGTTAGGACCGGCGCCAGGTCTGACAATGGATCGGCGTTCCTTTTGATGTTCCTTTTGAGTCGCCAAACGGGTGGGCGGCCGGTGTCCGCCATGTATTGGTTCCCACCTGGCCGGAGGGTGCGGCGTCCTGCCGCCGCGGCGCCGTGAGCAGTTCGGGAGACCACCGGTGCAGCTTCTTCTTTGGAAGATGACGGCGGCGGCGGCGGCCGGGAATCGTCCCGCTAATTGAACGAGTCGTTCGGCACCCTTTGAAGCTTGTTTAACGGCGGCCCTTTCGATGGATGCAGTCATCCAACTCCAGACCCCTCGCCCAGCGACAACACCTTGACGGGGGGGGAGCCGCGTTCGTGCCACATGGCCGTGCGGTGACCACGCTTCAGTTTTGAACGTTCGCGTGGACCGTGCGTGCTCGTCACCCTCGCGGGTAATGTGTGGTCCGTGATTGGACGGTGCCATCTGTACGCGGTCCCCGATCTAGGGATCTGGGGAGGACAGACCCTTTATAATGAGCCCCCACGGCTCATTCGGTGCTTTTTCGAGTGGAGAACTCGCCATGTACGAAGAACGCCACTATATATCTAAACTTTCTTATTGACCTCTCTCTAATGTAAATAAACGTCTGTTCTCTGTTTTTCCCATATAAGCATTGCTTCTCGCTATAAGGGACGAGTCCGATGGGAGCCAGCTACCAACGACGAGACCCACAGGACCCAGACCACAACACTCCCGTATTTGATCAATGCGTTTTAATGGCACATCAAGGGTCCCAGTTATCGATAACAGAAGCAGTAGAAATTTACAATCCGAGCTCCTTCTATCGAATTATCACAACATGAGTGTTTTTACACGCCCTAGCTCTATGTCAACCATGTGCACATGCTTTACGCAATTAAACTTGTCTCCGATATGACTCGCTTTGTTTTCTTAAAGGAGCCCTGCATCACCTTTCGAACACAATGACAAAAACGCTGCCGGTCGGTGGTCGAGGCTCCTCTGAACATGATTATGTCGGCATCGTTACACAACTACGAACAACCGGTCATACATATATAACGTATGCCACTGTTCAACGTGTGTATTTGCGTACATTTATATATCAGCGTCTTTCCTAACGTTTTGCTCTAGAAAGAAATTACAGCGCAGACATATTCCGACCGCGTGCTCCGCATAACAGCGATTCCCATGGTACGTGAAATCGGCCGAATTTATTCATTTATCTATGAAAAAAATTCCACCTGAATTTGCATGGCCCAAAATTGCCGCGCGCGCGCTATTTATTTATCTGCTTCATTTTAGAGGACTAGTGTTGAGCAGTGGGGTTTTCCCAATTTCTGTGGCCCATACACCTGTTATTGTTGACAAGGTAACTGTTCGCGGATTTAATTAATTTACCTTCTGTCTACCTGGGCCGTAGCTTCGTCAGCCAATTTGATCAGTTCGCCAGTTGCTGTTTTAGCCCAGTCTGGGTGGCCACAGTCACAATTTTTATGTTTGAAGGTAAGACCGTCCACGATGTTGATAACTTTTCTATTTCATAGGTAACGGTTCACGGTGTTACGAGTGACCTTGGCATATGCAGTTTCGCGGTAAAAACTGTAGTCGTATTGAATAATGATGAAGCCCGGCAGCTCAGTTCGCCCAAGTACTTCATCCCCACTAAAGTGTTAAGTGGCTGAAAAAGAGGAGGAAGTTTTTTCGACAACATGTCGCTGCCCTGGCGTCTGTCGCAACTGGAAGCCCGAGATTTGACGTGAGCAGGACGGCGCAGCCGAAGGCCGCTGCTGCGCGCCATGTCGCCAGGCGGTATCGGCCTGGCGCTACTCTCGGCGCTTGTTCCATCCGTCTGGGCTAACATCACAGAAGCGGACTACAACTTGACTACCAGCGGCGGCAGCAGCAGCGAAAACATCGAAGCGTACAGATGTGGAAGAGGAAACTTCCTCACCCGTACTGACCGACATTGGTACCGGTATCCTCGCAAGACTTGTGAATCCACCGTACGACGCATCATTGCTTGAAGAAGCCGTTGCTACACCCACGTACGAAGCCGTCAAGGAGAACATATCCTACAATCAGCAAAGCATAGGTAGCTTCCTCACCTTCCTGTGGGCTGCACTGGTGTTCTTCTGCATCACCACCATTGTGAACACGTTGAACCGCTGCATGGTTTTCATCACCGGCGACTTCAGCCAACGAGTGTCCTCAGCTACATGGCCGTATTTGTGTTTCTTCTCGTCGTGTTGTTCATTCTATTCGTGCTTATGACGCTGTTACTCGTGTCACTTGTGAGTACGCGTGACAGCATGGTCGACAGCGTAACGGAGAAAGTTCCGGCTGTTTTGACGTCCACATTCCAAGGCCTTCGAGGATTCGTCAACGTAACGGTGGCTCAAATAGCACAAAACAGGAAGACCGCGCGCATGCCGGATGTAGGAAGCGTCTTAGGAAAGGGGTTCGACACTGCCTTCAAGTCCTTCGTCGCCAATAGTGCAGCGACCGATGTAAGGATTCCGTTGAATCGAGTGGGTCAAGAATGCGTGAATGATTTACGGTACCTCGGTTTTATAGAAAACACGGGTGAATATGGCCGGTTGGACGCAAACCTCAGAGCTGGTGGAGAGAAATGTGCCCCGCTCCGTCAGTATCAGGAACAGCTTTTTGACGATGTATCTCATGCAGTGGCCACTGTGACAAGCAAGGATCGCCAAAAAGTTTTCGAAATCATAAGTGACTACGCTTCTATGATGGATGAAAGCGATTGCAACGTGGTACCGTCGCACAACAGCATCAACCAACTCGAAAAAGAAGTGCATGACTTTGAAGACAGCAGTGGTGCATTCACGTATCTGGCAAATTACGTTGAATCCGATCTATTCTGGATTGTCATCGCGCATGCTCTGAGCTTGTGTCTTCTCGTCGTGGGACTTCTCACAGGTGTCTGCACACACAATAGCAACACTGAACCGCATGAAAGGAGTGGCTTATCCCACCTTATTGGCTTCGAGCTCACATTGACAGCGTACGCTTTCACGCTGTTCGTTATACTTGGCATATTGGTGTCGATATTCATGACTATCGAGAGCACTTTGGGGTATACCTACTTTTGCGAGCCTTATCTCGGTAATAATTACGTCATCTTGGATGATGCTTTTGAAAGGCTGTGGCCAGCTAGCAACCGCAGCCATTTGTTGTCCAGAATTGTACCTTCTGAAATTATGGAAAACTGCAAAAATGATTCAGTTTCTATTCTCGACTTGGGTCCGAAACCGAGCCATGGAAGGATTTCTCGCCGACAAGGCGTTTTGCTCCCGCGGTTAAATTTGAAGTTCATGTTACAAGAATTGTCTTCCCAGCCTGAGCACAAGCGTGCTAAACATTCATTTTTGCACGCTGGAGACGCTATTCCATATTTTCAAAAACCTTTGTCTGGTGAAGCCAAGTTTTTCACCGAGAATCGAGTGGACACCATGAGTTTTCGGAGCAAATGGTCTGACTTCTGGAATAGAGACAGTGACCCAATAATAAACAAAACCGTCGTCAAGAAGATACTGCTCCCTATGATTCCTTCGTACTACAACCGTTTTTTAACCAATCTAGTGAACCTTGCTATTCAACCGACCGGAAGTGCAGTCACCGGACGGTGTTCCATTCTGCGTGCTCTTTTTAAGTCTTTCATGGACGTTGTCTGCTACACCTACGTCCTCGAATTAGTAGGCTACTGGGCATCACTTCTACTGGCTATATTTCTAGCCATGCTGGCCATACCATGTTGTTTTATGTTAGCCAAGTATTTCTTCCGCACTCAGCGACCCATCCGTGTAATCCGAAGGTTGAGAAAACCAAATAAGACTTCACGCTCTCTATCTGAATCACTAGAACGGGAGGAAACTCCAGAACAAGACGAGGGTCGTCAGTTACACCCACTGGAGAGGCTTCTGCAGATGTACGCAAAGAGCGAGTTGCCACCGGGCATGACGCGAAGAATTACCGCCATGTCGACCAAGAACACATCGCTCTTGCCGCCACTGGGGCCGCTTATGCATCAGATGGCCTCTTTCTCATCGCGGGTGGCACAATCGCCGCACCGACTCCATGCTGTACACTCTTCAACGAGCATCATCGCCACAGGCGGTGGTGCGCCAGTGATGGCTGCAGTGCCTGCTATGAATGTAGGGGTGACCGCGGTCTCACAACCGGCGATGAGCTCCATTCCGTACAGGCATTTAGTCGCAAAAACCGTAAGCAACGTGGCTTCCTCCTCGGTGCATCGAGCTGACCCTCTTACGCTTGCTAAGCCACACTACCACGGCCAAATGTACACGAGCGTGGCATCGTCGTCCCACCAGGCTCTGGTGCCACAAGTCCACGCACCGCCGATGTACGGGGTTCCTGTGGCTTCGCCTCAATCACAACCTGCTCTCATGGCGCAACACATATCTGTGAGTCGTTGATTCTATCGCATGTGACGTTACCAGATATGCTCGCAAAGATAATGCACTTGGGGTGGGTTTTTATACATGCAAGATTCCTCTTTACCGAAGGCAGAGGCACTTTCGTTTGTTGTCTTACTGCAAAAGTGGGACTTAGGTGCCCTTTAATAGCGTTCTTCCTTGAACACTGTTGCAATAAGAAAAGCAGACGTATTAAACTGCGTCTAATTTTATAATTTTAGTTATTAATGACATAAGTTCCCCGCTCGCGTGCCTGTAAGCTTTCAACGTTTCCGTTACACAATAGGTTAGCGCTTCTTGGCTATCACATGCGTGCACAGTGAGCGAAGCCCTTTCAAGCTAGAGGTATGCAAGTACTACATGCAGTTGAAACAAGCTTGCTAATTAGCGGAAATAAACGAAGATATCGCTCAAGTTTAAAAACTTCGTTTGATTTCAGATAAATTAGGGACGGAAAAGAGAGAAGCCGAAAAAGGGTAGTGTCAGGCGTTGAATCTCTTGGGTGAAAAAAAAATGGCAGATGTCATGTACCTTGGGAATCGACGTTATGTGAAACATACGGAGGAAAGGTGATTGCGTTGTAATCAGCGAAACGTTACGAAATGACGCTAAAGATATGTACAAATGTTGTACGCACAGACGTATGTTGAACACTCGCATTATCATGCGTGTGTGCTTGAAGGCACTTATTGTGGGGAGGACGGGGTGCGTCATCACCAGAGAAGTACATATAAGAGAAAGGCGAACCACGAGTCAGCTGATGTCAGTTTGTCGATTTCAGTTATGGCGCATGCGATCACTGTCGTGCGTTGAAACGCTACTTTTGCGCACAATGGCGGTAAATTAACAGATGTTGTGAAGTGATCCTGTCTGATTGTTTCGCCGTTTTCGGCCTTGCATCGCTGAGCCGTGGCTTCGTGGTAGCACAACAATTTTGCGTTGCAAGCATGGCGACATATATTCATGACTGTCTCCGATAATCAGAAAAGGGCGTACTTGAGACAATACAATTTTGGCTGAACAGTGATAGTCGTGGTAGACGTCAAAAAAGTGCCGCCATATCCACGAAGTGAATGATGATGAGTGGGCGAAGCTCCGGAGGTAAACCTGGTAAAGCATGAATCTTCCGTACATTTTGCCCACTCGATTTTATTACAACGCTCCCCCTAGCGTACGTCGCCGCACTAAATCGAACGATTGCCTTTCACCAATGACACACGCCATATGTGACATCATTCCTATTTTATAACATCTCGCATCTTTCGTAATCAGCTACAAGTACCGCCATCTAGTGAACACTGCAAGAACTAAACGAGAGGTGGCTACATACTGGGGACGGTACCGCCATCTAGTGAACACTGCAAGAACTAAACGAGAGGTGGCTACATACTGGGGACGGTACCGCCATCTAGTGAACACTGCAAGAACTAAACGAGAAGTGGCTACATACAGGGGACGCACAGCCCACGCCTTAAGGAGCTTCGCTCCTAAAATCGTGCAGTAATGACCGAATGAAATTTCAGCGTTAAGTTTTTAATTAACCACATGAGGAAGCACGGCAAAAACTTACACTTGAATGCAGTACGTGCACTCTAAAAAAATTCGCGCGTAGCAAGCGCGAGTGGGAGTGGTTTCTTGCACGCTTTGTCAGAACGCGGTGTGCTTTCATGCTAAGCAAACCAGGCTTGTTATCTGTGACTGGCGACTTTTCTCACGCTTAGAGAAGGTGTTAGATAGGAGTTTAGTTACTTAATGCGACAGCTTCCTGCTACTTCAAAATGCTTTTCTGACCGTTAGAAGTCCTAAAGAATGATAGCGGAAAGAACATTGTTCTTAGGCTGTATGGGCTTGGTGCCTGTTTGGAGGGTGTGTATATGCTCTGCATTGGCTAATAAGAAATATTGACTTTCACTTTTGATCTTTTATGTGTGCAAACTATAAAACGCTACACTGTGGCAGCAGGAAATGAGCTTGCTAGCCGCAATATAATTAAGGATATATTGTTAGAGTGCAGGTAGTCACCAAGAAATAGAAGGCAAGCTGTCATTAACTCGCTCGCTACTCTTTCTGCGTTGCACCTAACAGCATATATTGCGTGTCTGCGAACAGCTCAAGATCGGCAGAGCGTTTTTTGTTCACGGTGCAGCTAGCAAGCTCGCGTTAGACTGTCACAGCGGAATGTTTTATAGTTGACACAAGAGCAGGATGAAAACTGAAAGTCTATTTTTTTAGTTAGCTAATTCATACTTGAGAACCAGTATATTAGAGCCTCCAGGCAACCGCCAACCGATAACAAATAAACCACTACAAATATTATCTTCTTTCAGTTTCCCTTTTAAGCACTTTCTGACAGTCAGAAACACATGTTATGAGAGAATCTGGCATCAAGTAAATAAAAATTAACTTTTACACCTAACTAAGCACCACGAAGGCCTCCAGTCACTGATCGAAAAGCCCCGAACGGCAATTCTGGCGTTACATCTTCGTTGTGCACCGTGCAAAACTGAGTAGAGTTGGTGGAATGAAAGCGTTATGAATTCTGTCTGAAACTTCACCAGTCATAAATCAAAACGCCATAGAAGGCAGTGCAGGACGAAATTTTATACAGCATCTTGCACAAGTGCATCTGGCGAATTTTACAATTAAGCCGCTGATGTATATTCTTTCGGTGCGATTACTTATACACATGGTCGTCAAGAAAATTAGGTGAGGGATTTAGCGTGGAGTGCTCTGAGGTTTTAGAGTTTTTGTCAAATTAAGAATTCATAAATGTAGTTAAATAAAACGAAAATTTCAGGAATGTTAAATTTGAATGAAACTTTTTTTTGTTTTCAATAACTTACAAGAAAGGTTCTTTTTATACATGAGCAATTCAAGAGAAAAAACTCACAAAAACTGTAAAATTGGCGCTATAAATAAACTTTTTATGGCACTTTGAGCAGCACGCGAACATTGCTCTGCATTTAACTGAAATGAAGTGTAGTTTAATAAACAAATCCTGACCCCTTTTTTTCCGCTTACGGAATTTCGTTGATGCCGGCACATTTACCGCCTGCTTAAACGAAGCCAAGCAACTGCGAAAAGCAGCCCGATACGCAAGGTCCTTTACGTAGTACACACACAAAGCACCAATGATTTTTTCAGCGATGTGCCTGGTTCCAACTTCAGGATTTCCCTAGGCTCTTTGCCGCATACCAGCTTCTTCACTTCACCGCGCACCGCCACTGACCCGCAGGTCACGGGATCGAATCCCGGCTGCGGAGGCTGCATTTTCGATGGAGGCGAAAATGCTGTAGATCCGTGAGCTCAGATTTGGGTGCACGTTACAGAACACCAGGTAGTAGAAATTTTCGGAGCCCTCCACTTCGGCGTCTCTCATAATCATATGGCGGTTTCGGGACGTTAAACCACACATATCAATCAGTTCACGTCACCGCGCGCAATGCACGAGCCAACAGTGCCTACGGGTTAAACCTGGGAAAGATAAAAATGAGAAATTATTATGGAATGGACCGTTCTAAAATTTCACATCGTACAAACTACAAATTCATGGAAATGATTTTGTCGAGAAAGCTCACATTGCGATTTGGGCATTAAATCTCCCAATACCAGTCTATATATATGTTGAATAGTGTTTGAGGAATAAAGATGTTTTAATCTGTCTCTGAACTTGCCTCTCGCAAGGTATTTTATTCACCACTCAAATTGGGGTCATTTTGCGAGCCTCCAGTGTCGCCCTCCCGTGTCACCACTGCAGGTAGAAATTCCTTTAGGTGTTTGACATTCTCCTCGAGCGTGCTTGAAAATCTTAGTTCACTTTCGAAGACAAGCTGAAAGAGAACACGTGAAACTAAACTTCACGAATGCAGAATACAGCGCACAATCAGCAAAACTTCGTGGCTCCTTGTTAGTTTAGTTATACAGGGGCATTGGGGGCTAGAAAAAACATGTATCCGAACGAGCCTTGACGTTTTACTTCAAGTACATTAGAACTAATGTGAAGTTTGGAGATCATTGCAGGTCTACACAATACACTAAGGACATCACTGTTCAGAAAATAGATGCAAAATATATAACGAGACATTGCGAATTAATTTGCTTACCCCAGGCATTCCAAGCGGCCGTGAAAGGCGGGCGAGTACCCACAGCACGCAGTTGGCAGAGTGGCGCCGTGCCGCGTGAGAATTCCGGGCAGTCGCATTACGTGTTCTTGCATCCACCGCGGAGCAAACCACACAGGTCAATCCATGTCAAGTTATTCGTAAAACTGCTCCTCTTTCGCCACGTCTCAACCACACAAAGCAAGCCCGCCACACAGTACATGCTCGAAGGGCAGGCAGGCACTTGCCATAGACGGCGCACAAAGCACCTGCTAAGTCAATGGCTCCAACGACTCTGGCCCAGTTTTTTTTTTTTTTTGCCTACAATATATACTGAAGCGAGCGCCGCCTTTGGAAGGCGTAGAAGAAGAAATAAATGAAAAAAGGCGCAGGTCCCAGCAGCCAGTCCCGCAGAAACGTATAGCGGCGACATCACATGTCTGCCTTGATTGTAGCCCCGGCGCGGTGGTCTAGTGGCTAACGTACTCGGCTGCTGACCCGCAGGTCGCGGGATCGAATTCCGGCTGCGGTGGCTGCATTTCCGATGGAGGCGGAAATGTTGTAGGCCCGTGTGCTCAAATTTGGGTGCACGTTAAAGAACCCCAGGTGGTCCAATTTTCCGGAGCCCTCCACTACGGCGTCTCTCATAATCATAGCGTGATTTTGGGACGTTAAACCCTACATATCAATCAATCAATGCCTTGATTGTAAGCGTGGCGAGAAAATGTGCGATCGGCGGCGCCGACTTTTGCTTAGCGTGAGTTTTCTGTTTCTCACGCGTAGAGCCCCGTATCACGCGTAAAATAAAGCGAATATTCGTTTCCTCGAACAGCGTCACGCTTGGGTGGTGCAAAAAACACGCGTAATTTGGGTAAATGGTGCTGAAAATGAATTTTACACCGCCGAGGACCGCGTTTCGCGCTTATATACGCGCGAAAATTTTTAAAGTGCACAGAGCAATATTTGTTTACCTTGTGATGACAACTTTGTAACACAAATTTCAGCAAGAGTGGACCTAAAATAGTAAACGAAGAGCACTTCTCTAATTAACTGATTTCCCTACAGTACGTTTTTGCCTTGTTTTGTTTTCATACTACGAAAACAAACTATCATTGTCCGCTGTTGCTTAGTCAAAGCTAGCTAGTCTCCTACACCGTATACATTCGGTATTGCGACACATCCATCGCAGCCACACGCGGTATTTTGACGGGTTTTGTTCCAAGCTGGGAACCGTTAAATAGAACTCTTGTCTTCTGCATTTCCCCCGGCCTACTGTCGCAGGCTGTCTGCGTTCCCGTACAACCAAGTGTTTCCGTTCAAGCGGGCGTGCCTATCCAGGTCAGCGCGCCTTCGGCCAGGTTGCTGACGCACACCGCAACCGTGTCAAACTCTGTCGCGCCGCCAGCCGCCAGCATGATGGCCGTGGCCCAACCACCATCGACCGTGGTCTACCGCGAAGCATACCCAGCTAAAGCTTACGCTTTGCGGTCGCGGGGCTCCGTGGCGCCTTCGCTAGCGATGGCAGCGCCACCTGTGTACGCGGTACCACCACGCCTCCGAACCGTGTCTGTGCTCAGCGTCTCGACATCCAGTAGCAGCGGAAGCGTCATGGCTGTGCAGGGAACCATGGAGCCCAGAAGAACCGTCATGTTTGCCCGACCGCTGAGGACGCAGTCGGCGCAGGTGATCGAAACCCGCATGCACCGTCGCTTGTAGCATGGTTCAAACACACACTGATCGCAGCGGTGTCCACCAGACACAGCTAGCCGCGCATACACAGCCGGACACCTCATCAAACGAATGGTTATCGAAGAGGCTGTTCCTGGAAAGAACCTGAACGATGAGAAGCCGTGCCACCACATTCATCCCACGTTGTGACGCTATCGCGGCTGTCTTCCTTGTTGCCAATGTCGCCTTTCAAAGAGTTGTCCTTCAGAAGGTCAGAGATACGGTCACCATGCGGCAATAAAACTGCCAAAAGCCACGCGCGCGCTAACAGCATCGGTACAACCGCGTTTTCACGTCCAGTGAAAGGGTATTCATTTCAGCAGTGCCAGTGAAATTCTCCGCAACGTCAACGTATAAATTCGAGTGTTCAGCACATTGGCGAAGAGCTCCTTCCATTTTCAGAGTAATTTCACTCCAGCAAAGCAATGCCCCTTAACGCGACAACATAACCGTACCCTATACTGTATACGGACAACCGCTCATGCTTCTGCCGAACGGGCGAACTTGTTTCTAGCTCACATAAATGTGAAACGAAGTACATTTCAACTCGTACTGTAGGTATATGGATGCAGTACATATATAAATTTTACCAGATTTGCATATTAAATCATCAACACGAACAGTTTACGACCTCGTTTTGCATCATGCTACCATGGTTTTGCCGGATTCAGCCATTATTAGTATTATTATTGTTATTGTTGTTATTATTATTATTATTATTATTATTATTATTATTATTATTATTATTATTATTATTATTATTATTATTATTATTATTATTATTATTATTATTATTATTATTATTATTATTATTGAAAAGACAACCAAAAGCACTAAATTTTACTCTGCGAAATGTTAGCCAACGCACCACTATTAGCGTGCATGACACTTTCCCCACTTTATTTGCATATTGTTTTGAAGCAACTACAAACAAAACCGAACTGCTATAGCGCAATCCAGTGTTTTCTTTTTAATGCTTTCGGCACTCTTACGACGCTTCCAGCATTTTCTAGTATCTATCTGCTGTTTGTAAACAAACTGGCATGCATGCGCCGAACGGTCTGCCCAAGAAGACTTCTGGTGCGGCACTTCCGGCAATGCATTTAGAAGGGTTCCCACAGTATTTTGTCTAGTTGTTTGAGTTTTTGTTTCTCTCTTACTTCTGCCGCATTCATTCAGATGTGTTTAGGACGATTAGGGGCTCGACTACGATGCATGAAAGGGGTACAAGCAGAAATTGAAGTGGCCAGGAGAAGAATCGCCTTATCCACTGAATATATAGGGAAGCTGTAAAATTCAACTTTCCGTTGAAGATAAAAACTTGCATTTTGTCACAGCTGCGGACACATTTATGTAGTTTGGTCCAGCCACATAACATCACAATAAAACGCTCAATATCGCGCCCTTGTAACACCGGGTGTTTTGACCGGCTCCGATCGGAATTGGCTGCAGTCATAATTAAAAGTGTCCTGTGTGACTGAAATAAATTAAACATACTCGTTATTATGTGACGACTTGGAGGGCGGCTGAGTCACTCGAACTACTCTGGCTTACTCACGAGTACACTCTGATTAATCAACATTTCAAGCTTGCCCAAGAAAGGAAAAAAAAACAACCACCCGTTTGTAGCAAGAAGCTACAAGAAAATCCGTGCGGATTTCTCAGAAAGAAAATCCTATTAGTTGCTGAAAAATTCGTCCTGGTCCGGGGTTCAAACGCGGGACCAACGCCTATCAGGTGCGGTCGCTCTACCAACTGAGCTAACCAGGAAGATAGCAATCGACAGCGCGAGTACGAATTCATCGACAACTCGAAGCACATGAACACAAGTAATGCGAATGAGTTCTGCGGAAACCTGCAAGGTGACGGAAGGGTTAAGAAAAAAAAAGACAACCACCTGTTTGTAGCACAAAGCCACAAGGAAATCCGTGCAAATTTCTCGGAAAGAAAAGCATCTTAGTTGCCGAAATAGTCGTCCTGGTGACTTCGTGCTACAGAAGAGTTGTCTTCTTTCCCTTTCATAACCCTTACGTTAGCTTACGGGTTTCCGCAGAACTCATTTGCAATAATTAATTAGGCCACCTACATCTACAGTACACGCTCACACCAAATTATGATGTCATTTGGCGGCAAAACGACACGCGATGAGTCATTTGCTCCCACCGATGCGAACCCATGGCACTCAACGTCCAGAACAGCCAATTTTCGGCCTTCGCACCGGTTTTTTCGACTATATCCGGATAATTGTTACACGGGTGGCTGCGACACATAGTCTGGATTTTTCGATGCCCACTTTATTGCGTAACTCGCACGGGCTGGCCTGAAAGAGCTTTCGAAAGTGTTCAACCACGCAACACACTGAGCTACGCCTGTCAGATTAAAGATCAAGTGTGGCCGAGTGCACGCCAGCTCATCGACAACGAGGGATCACCAGGCCGCCCACCACTTTAGAGTACAGTGTCGAAAGACAAGAAGTGACCCCCGAAGAACTCTCGGGCGAATCCTGGCAGGCACCAGGCCTCCGCTCCCAAAAGCAACGCCGAGAAGCCTTGCGCTTGCCGCCGCCACAGTTAAAGGCGCGTGACACGACAAAACTCCGACGAAAACACGAGGCAGACGCAAACCATCGGCCGACGAGTCGCCCGCCGACGAAGTCGCCAGACCCCATGGTCACACTAGGCCGACGACGACGCCTCTAAAGACAACATTTCATCGTAGTGTAACATTATGAGAGACTGAAAACCCCAGCAAAAGGCATCCGCACACTTATCGTCGGCGCGTCTTTGGGAGATCGGCGGCTCAGCGAAAATTTGCCCCATGTCTTTGCTTCAAACGACCACGAAACGGGCAATCTTGGGGGAGCTAACAAATGCGAGGCTTCCGCGGTGTCTAAATAGGCAGCTCGAGCAGCCCACGGAAGTCTTTTCTTCGTTTCCCTATTGTTTCCACCACCCCCGTCCCTCGTTACCATGAATTACGACGGGGGCTGCGCCGCGTATAGCCTGAGAGGGACAATGACAGAGCAGGAAGCATGACTAAAGATGAGGTGCAGGTGTGCAAGTTTTGTCGGTGTCGCTGCGTGTGCCTCCAACCTGATAAACAGACGATAGTTATAGCGCGAGAACAAAATGACGACACAGAGACAAGAAGGACACGAAGGACAGGAGCGCATACCTCGATCGTATGATTCAGCAACACACCACCGCGCTCGACAATGGGGACAACTCTTCTCGGAGCTCTCCGGTTAGTTGAGCTACAAACAATCCTGACATCTACGCCACCTCCTCGACCCTGTTACCGCCAAATCGGTCGCTCAGCAGCACTACGAGTGGTTCTGACAACACGGTTACCCATATGCATATCAGCAGTGATGGGGGGGGGGGGGGGGGGCAAGGGCAACGTGAGGTTTTTCCTCACTCAGAAAAGTTGGGAGGGCTGAGCCACGGCCGCTGGATGAAAGAGCGCTCATGCAGCGGCCCCGGCTGAGCACCCCCACTTTCTAAAGTGCTTACTCTTGGCTGCACGCTGGAGAAACCAACAACTAAGGCGAAGTTTTCCGCCACAGCAGTAATCACTCAATTGTGTTCTTACGGGAGAATGAAAATGTATCGAGGCAATGTTACACCGTAGTGAAATTTCGCCAACATTTCCGCTGTGACGATTTTTCTTGTAGGCTCTTTGCGGTGCGGGTCACCTATGCGACTCTTGCGCGCCTTGCGCTGTAGCACTTCAGAGCAGGCAAGCGATGAACAGGGGCCCTATAACATCACATCAGTTTATGCTTTTATTCTGCTTTGACTTGTCGATGCAGCTATGAATGGAAACGAGCAAACTTTGTATGGACCAGTCAAAGCATTTGCTGCTTCCGGAAAATTATTTTCTTTCTTCGAGAAGGATATAGCATCACCGCAGCTCTGTCGACGCTGTTGGGAATCGATGAGTGTGACGAATCGTTTTTGATGTTCAGGTTTTTTTTTTTGTACTGAAACGCCAAAAATTGTTTCCGCTTTAGTCTCTGATAAACCTGATCAGCTTTGCTTATGGTAACTAGGAGCCATGGTGACAGCTTGCAAAGTGGCCATGAATAAAGCATTGGACTTGAGCTCAGTGGGAAGCCCAGCTTTTAAGCTTGCCCCACAACTTGACCCATCGAACCAGGGAGAAGGTGAAAAATCGTGATTTTTAGCACTACGGAGGCTTAGTTAAGAGTCGGGCTAGTTGGTTTTCCCTCAACTTTAATTGTCTTTTACATCTCAAAATACACCTCGGACAGCTAAGAAGCACACACGTGCAGTGCTGCTTATTTCTCTTTATTTCTCTTTCTCTCCGCAAGCATAAGCTCGCAGAGATGTATACGCGCACAAACGATTGAACTCCATTCTGAATATTTTATTATGCTCGTAATACATTTCGCCAGCTGCTATAAGTAGCCCCTACTTATATGATTGGCCGCTAGCCTACAGTTGAATTACATTTAGAAGGAGATGCTCTTCGGCTTCGTGACGTCATGTAACAAGCAGGCGATTTTATGGCACACAGAAAATTTCAAAATGCCGAAGTACCAATGGCAAACAATATGCCGAATCGAAAATAGTTCATTCTCTTAATTTTTACGCGGTCGTGCATAAGGGCCATTACGCGATAAATCACTTTCGCGTCATTCCTTGCCTCGCGTAACAAGCTGGTGCTGTGTGCATGATAAAGACTGTTTACACCAATCATGCACAGCTAACGACCATTCCGAAAAGAAGCAACGAGGGTTAGTTTAATGTGATAATCGCCCACATTTTGTTCTTTCAAAGAAAATTTTGTTTTTACCGTTTGTATTAGCTTATTTATGCAGGTCCCTGGGGGCCCTTCAAAAAATGTTGTCATAATACAAATACAATGAGTAAACAATATTTAGGCCCCTAACACCACAAATCATACTTCTTTTAAAGAAAAGGGTTGAGAAGTTGATAATAACAGTAACATATTAATAGCAATATTATATATTTGCACGCTCCAGAAACAGAGTTCTGACTATTAGCAAACAAGGTCAATTATAATACACACAAGCCTGAATATATGCAAGAAAGTGTAATACATATGAAAAAAATATAAAAGCAATCATTGTTGAAAAAATATGGTTGATACGTCTGTCATAGGATTCGGTATATAGCACGAAAGTAAAACGCGCCTTTACAGGGGTAATTAAACGTTTACTGTACATTGATAAAGGAGGGTTTGCCGAATGTTTGTTTTGGTGTTTAGCAGCTATAGCCCCATCCAACGTGGATGTATCCTCGTTGACGCTTGGTACATCTCCATCCCGATGACTAACATCCATGATAAATTTATTAAACTATTATGGTACCTGTAGATGTTAACCGCCAAAGCAAAATCAGACAAATAGGCGTGATAGCAAGATGAGCGCCGCATATTTGACGCAGAAATTGCTACTGGCGCCATTTCTCGACCTGTTAAAGTGCGAATGAACTTAGTGGTATCCAAGAAAGCACGTCGCCTCACCTCTGTAGCCCGGCCGCGGTGTTTCTCGGGGCACGTGTAAACGAGGAACGCGCTATGGCATCTCCGTCCGGCAGGCGCGTGTCGCAGGGCTATTTTTTTTTTTTCGCTTTTATGGATGCTATGAGTGATACCAACGCTTGCGCTAAGGTTGCCCCCTCGCGGTGCGTTAAAACATTGACAAAATCGCACTTGTATTGAAAACGCGCCGCATAGAACTGACGCGTGACCGTTGCGCAGTAGTAGATAGCGTGCTCGGACCTTGGGGTGGCAGATTGAGAAGTCATCGGTTCGATGTTCACTAATGGAACTTTTCAGAGACGATAGTCTTTCTTGGGGACCTTCGATACAAAAATTTTTGTCTGTCTGTCTGTCTGTCTGTCTGTCTGTCTGCCTGTCTGTACATTTGTCTGTTTGTTCGCCATAACGATACCTCAAACGGCCAACCCCATCCGCAGTGCCCACCAATATTGCTCGAGTTTCAGCGTTCATACGTGTGCTACTGTCGATTAAAAATCAATTATTGCGCATATCTCAGGCACCATAACAACACGTCAATATTTTCTATGTGTGGCTTTATACAAGAGAAGGCATGCATAAGTAATTCTAAGGCAATAAACAATTGTATCGGGCCAGTTGGTAAGGATCCGTCTTGCTAGGAAGCGCAGCCACTATTACAAAGAACACACAACACAAGCGCTTAACTTCAACTAACCGTTTATTACACACGTCAGAGTTTATAAAGGGGATGAAAAGAGAAAAAGAATTAAAAAATGAATAAAAAGAAGAAAAAAAAGAAATAAGATAAAAATGGTAGACAACAAAAAGCACACGTGCCAGTCCCGTACATTACTATCCGTTATTGTCTATCACCCCATCCAAAAAACATAGTTCTTTCCGCGTGAGCGAGATAGAGGGTGCACTAACACAATCAAAATCATCGCGTGTCATTTCAGCCGCTTCTGCTATCAAACGGGTTAACAAATCTCTGTCTCGATACAGCACGCACGTGTTATCGAAATAAGGCACACAACCACACTCCTTACAGTGGATCGCCAAGTGACCATCGGTACCCTTCTGCACTTTATTGTGGTGCTCTTTTAGCCTTTCATGAATGCATCTTTCGGTTGTTCCCACATAAACAAGACCACATGACAAAGGCACTCTGTAAACAACCGACTGTGCACACTCAACATATTTATTGCGATGCTTAAGTTGGCAACCTTTCTTTTTTTTTTTTTTGAAACAGGACAAGTTTGGCGACATATTCTGGACAGTTTTTCAGGAGCAGACATAACCACTTGGACGCCCACCTTATTACCAATCTTTTTAAGATTGTATGCCACACTATGGATATAGGGGACAACAGCCGTTTTACGCTGCTGCAGGGATCCCTATTTTGTTTCTTTAGGTCCCTATGTAGCGATTCAGCGACGCTTATAACCATTCGTTGCGGGTAGCCTGCTGCCTTCAGTCGCAAAACCTGTTGCTCAAAGCTCTTCTTCATGAGGTGAAAACATGACTCGTTCAACGAATTAAAAAGGCACATTCGTGCAACAGACCTCTTCACTACTTTGGTATGGGCAGAAGAGAAAGGCAACAATGGCTTTTTGCTCCTGGGCTCATAAAGCCAACAAACGTGGTCATCTTGAAATTGCAACGACAGATCTAGGAACCTGAGCGTATCACCATAGGGCACTTCATGTGTAAGTTTCACAGGCTGACAAACTGTCTCAAATACTCCAAGTGTCGAAACAGCAACACTTTGAAACTCTTTGGCATCAAACTTCAAAAAAACCAAATAATCATCCACAAACCTGAAGATCTTTAAAACCTTAGTTCCCGACAACCTCTCATCAATTATTCGATCTAAGTGGGGCATAAAAATATCACTAACACATGATTTTCCAAGGACCGTAGCATTTATCACGCTGCGCTGACAATGCAACGTGATGCTGAAAAAAACAACTGCTTCCTACGCTTTGCTAAGACGACACGGTGGTGGCACCTGCCGGTCGCTTTGCGTTCTACACCTTATCGCCTCTGAGACAGGCGACCGCACGCCTTCCTTCGTTTTCGACAATAAGTGCCTGATAGCGCTCGTGTGTACGTGCCTCAATGTGCTCTTTCGTCTTCGCTTCACGGATCGAGACTCTAACGCAGCACCTACTGAATACAATTCATCAATGTTCTCGCGCAGAACATCAAATGAACGTTTTGTTCATTCTCTCCAGACACAAGACTATCGTCTTTTGACGAAATTTGCAGTGAATTATGCAGATACGGAGCCAATTTTTTCTTTGGCAAACGACCAGGAACATTGTTTCCGTGATGGACATACGTCACTGAAGTCTTAGCGGACCCCATCATACAACAGTTTCCTGTCACAGTTCGGATAATCCCCTGAACTATGGGAATCGGTTTCATTCGAAGCTGTCGGCGAGTACCGTCTATGCCGCACTTATTATTTTCTTGCGGACAGGCGCCACGGGATGATCGACGTGTTTTTGTAAACGATTAGTACAATCACTACACTAATGTTTTAAAGAAAATTCATCGCCTGACACAACTTCAGCACTCACGTTAAGGCGCGGACGTAATTTTTATGGAACAAAGTGCGCGCTACGATGCAATGATGTTAATATCATTCGTTAGCATTTTCTGCGCATGCTGAGCAACGCTTGATTAGTGTTGTGACTCCGGGTCCTGCCGGTCTCGTTTTCGGTAGCTGGCCCCGTCGCAGGATCCATCGTCCAACAATTCAGCGAGAAGAAGCGCCCGAACGAACAACAGAGATTTATTTACATGTGGAGAAGTGGTCAACTGACCCAAAGAGAGAAGAGTGCGTGTGATACAAAACGTCTTCGGCATTTTATAGCGCCACGTTGTTGACACTGGGCGCCTTGTCCGCATCGTCAGCCAATACGGTGTCGCCGGCACCTCGGCCACGAGGGAGGGGAAAACACCTCTCACAACACAAGGAGTGGCACAGCCCAACACGAGGTCCATATATGGTCCCGGCGCCCCAAAATGTTACCAAATATGGTCACGAACGCACAGCAGACCCCGTAGCTCTCCCAGCGAGGAGGAACCCGAATGGGGAGGTGGGGGTGGACGACACCGTCAGGTCAAGAACCGGTTCTCCCCCAAACTCTCCCTGCTTGGCTCCCCAGGGCCGGTCGTAACAGTCTCTCGCGCGGGGGGCGGGGTGAAGATCTCGATGGGCTGAGGTTTGCAGCCACTGTCCGGAGAGATCAGCGCCGGCAGTCGGTTTGGTGACGACCGTGATGAAGTAGAGGGCAGCACCTGCTTCATTGAGGGCTCAACAGACGTCACATATGCACATGAAAACACAACTACTCAGCCGGTGAGCGCCGGACAATTCCGCCAAACTCCACCAGGCAATTTTCCCCTTTAACTGATATTAAAGGAAATACACAATTTATTCAAAATGTTACTCACACTTTAAGGTGACACAAAACAACAACACTGGAAGCACACCGAACCCGCAACCCTGGATAGCCGTGTCTTCAACGTTTTCAAACAAGTACACCTAAAAGAGTAAAAAAAAAAACAATCACTAGCTCTTGTTTAGGTCAGGAAAAAAAATGCCAGAGTTCTCGAGACATCCTCTCGCGTCAGGGGCATCGACTTAAGCCATCAGCGTTGCCATGGAGTACACCCTTTTTGTAGCGTATTTCAAACGTATATTGTTGCAAAACGAGGCTCCAACGCAGCAGGCGGCCGTTCTTAGAGGACATGGTCTGTAGCCAGGTGAGAGGACAGTGGTCCACTTCCACAATGAACTTGCTTCCGGCAATATAACAAGCCAGTTTCTGGACTGCCCAAACCAAGCACGCACATTCCTTTTCGCTAGCGCTGTAAACCTGCTCGCGAAGGGTGAGTTTCCGGCTAACATATAGGACGGGATGCTCTTGATCCCCCTCATCCCTTTGACTAAGAACTGCCCCCATGCCTCTATCACTAGCGTCGCATTGGACTATGAAAGGCCTCGAGTAGTCCGGTGAACTAAGCAAAGGTTGGCTCGACAAGGCCGCTTTCAAAACGCGGAAAGCCTTTTCTTTCTCCTCATCCCAGTCGACCATTTGGGGCTCGGTCTTGCGCAACGCGTCAGTAAGAGTGCTGGCAATGTCGGAATATCTAGGGATGTACTTACGATAGTAACCAGCTATTCCAAGAAAAGCCCGAATATCGGTTTTCGTTCGGGGCTGGGGAAAGTCTCGGATAGCTGCCACTTTCATTTCAGAGGGACGGCGATGCCCTCGACCGATAACATGCCCGAGATAGAGTACCTCTGCTTGTGCTAGCTGACACTTGGGCGCCTTTACCGTTAAACCTGCTTCGCGTAGGCGTGTCAGTACTGCTCTCAAATGCGTCAAGTGTTCTGGCCAGGACGAGGAAAACACGGCGACGTCGTCCAAGTAAGGCAATGCGAAGTCCTCTTGACCACGCAAAACCTTATCCATCAAGTTGGAAAAACAGTAAGGCGCGTTCTTTAGGCCGAAACTCAACACTTTAGGGCGGAATGTCCCCAATGGTGAAATAAATGCAGCATACCGGCTCGCCCTCTCGGTGAGCGGCACCTGCCAGTAACCTCTCACTAGGTCTAGCGTTGAGATAAATTGCGCGCTGCTTACCCTCTCGACGCGTTCCTCAATGTGGGGAATTGGGTATGTCTGATCCTTGGTGATGAGGTTTAACTTACGATAGTCTACGCAAGGACGCGGATCTTTGCCGGGTACCTCCACGAGAATTAACGGGGAAGTGTAATCACTTTCACACGGCTCAATCACACCCAATTCCAGCATCCTGTTAACCTCTGCTTTTATTAGCTCAAGCCGGCGAGGTGACACCCGATACGTCTTAGATCTTACCGGTTCCGACGAGGTAAGCTCTATGTCATGAGTGAGGACGGATGTCCGGCCTGGCTCGCTTACAAATCTGTCCTGAAACTCGGTCAAAAGACCACGCAATTCCTGCTTCTGCTTCGTTGTTAGTTGTGACTTTGATACTAAATCCTCAACTCTTTTCTCGATCGGGACTTTGTCCGATTCGGGAGCTAATTCAGGGATTTCTGCCGGAACCTCTTCCGGAACATTTAAAGTCATGTTCACGATGGCTTCCCTCTCTTTATAGGGTTTGAGTAAGTTGCTATGATACACCTGGTGTGTCTTACGACTTCCTGGTAATTTTACCACATAGTTGGTGTCAGACAATTTTCGAGTAATTTCGGCCGGGCCGACCCATTGCACTTCAAGCTTATTCTTTTGGGAGGGCCTCAACAACATGACCCTGTCTCCTACAGCAAAGTGTCGTGCTTTAGCGGTCCGATCGTAGTAAAGCTTAGCCTTCTGCTGTGCTTTGGTCATCGCACTCTCGGTCAGTTCTTGGGCTGTTGTTAGACGATCCAATAAGGTGAGGACATATTCCACTACTACAGGATCATCCCCCTGACCTTCCCACGACTCTCTCAGCATACGAAGAGGAGACCGCAGTCTGCGGCCGTAAACAAGTTCCGCTGGCGTAAACCCTGTTGTCTCATGTGGTGCAGTTCTTAGTGCAAACATCGTTGCAGGTAAGCACATTTCCCAGTCAGTTTTCCGTTCAAAACATAAGGCTCTTAACACTCGCTTCATCACGGAGTGAAGCTTTTCTATCGAGTTCGACTGCGGATGGTAGACTGAACTATGCAATAATTTCACGCCACACCGCTCTAGAAAGGTTGTCGTTAAGGCACTCGTGAAAATGGTGCCCTCGTCTGATTGTATCTCGGCAGGAAAGCCTACCCGGGCAAACACGGACAGAAGTGCGTTCACTACTTCGACGGAACTTAGCTCTTTTAGCGGGACCGCCTCTGGAAATTTAGTAGCTGGGCAGATTAAGGTCAGGATGTGACGGTAGCCTGAAGTTGTCTTGGGCAAAGGACCTACTGTGTCAATTACCAACCGACGAAAGGGTTCCGTGATTACGGGTACCAGCTTCATTGGAAATTTCGCTTTATCTCCCGGCTTACCCACTCGCTGACACACATCGCAAGATTTTACAAACCTCTCTACATCTTTAAAGCATCCAGGCCAGTAGTATTCCTGTAAGAGACGATTTTTCGTCTTCTTTACGCCTAAGTGGCCTGACCATGATTCTCCATGCACCAAACTAAGCAAATCCTGACGATACGCCTGAGGTACGACTACCTGGTCAAATTCTACTCCTCGCCTATCTAGATATTTTCGATAGAGTATGCCGCTCCTCTCTTGGAATCTCACATTTCGTTTGGCGATTCCCTCTTTCGAACGGTCCTGGAATTGCTTAAGCGTCGGGTCCCCCTTTTATTCGGTTATTAATGAAGCGGGGCTCACCTGCAGCAGCCGACTGAAATTATCCGAAGTTGGCATGACACACAACTCTTTTGTATTTCCTAGTACCTGGAATGTGTCACCCTCTGTGCTATCCTCTGTACTACCAGGAATCGGCTTGGGAGCAACGGCATTTTCTATTTGCTCGGTCAACGAGGCGCAATTGACCCCTTCCAATTCGGGAGGAGGTTCAACGTCGCCTTTAGGAATGGTTGCCTCCGCGACTACGGCTTCTGCAGCCTGTTCTCGCACAAGTCGATTTGTTTCCGTGGTGTCCAACTCGCAACCAGGTCCGTTGTCGATTTGAGGCTTGTTTGCCTCAGTGAATGTTGCTCTCGCAGCCAGCGCACGTGCCTTTGATCTAGTCAGTGCCTGCACTATGCCTTCTCCCAACGTTAGACCTTTCTCCTTCAGCATTTGATCTGACTTATTTGAAAATAAGTAAGGATACTGAGGGGGTAGATATGGCGATACCGCGGCTTCCGTTTCCAACGTACCAAATGCGCCTTTAAGGATAACTTTAGCTACGGGGAGGCACTGACTGTTTGCTTCTACGGCTTGTCTAATCCAGGCACAGTCTCCTGAATACTGTCCGGACTGAACAAAAGACGGATGAACTACGTCCATAGTGGCTGCGGAGTCTCTAAGAACCCGACACTGCTTGCCGTTCACGGTAAGGTCGTACATATAGGGCTCTAACAACTTCATGTTCTCGTCGGCTTCATTTATAGATAAAAAGGCCACCTTTTCTTTTGGGCAGTCTTTCGCGAAGTGCCCTGTTTCGTGGCAGTTGAAACAAGCAGCCGGTTTTCTCGCCTCAAATTTCCTTTTGCTTGCCTCTGCCGACGCCCCGTGGTTAGATGAATTGTTTTCCTCACCCTTTTGTGCGAGACTTGTCGGTTGTTTTCTAAGCGGCGCCTTATTCGGTCGTAGGAATTTTTCCCTTTTTGGCTCGCTGCTTGCCCCAAGGGCGCGGCGCGTAACGAATTCTTCAGCGAGCTCTGCGGCTTTTGTTACGGTGTTCACGTCCGGTCTATCCTGCACCCAGAACCTCACCTTTTCTGGTAACCGTTGATAGAATTGTTCTAGACCAATACACTCGAGCACCTTGTCATGATTCCCATACGCCTTTGCCTCTTTCAGCCACTCCCCCATGTTGGCCATTAACTTGTAAGCAAACTCCGGGTATGAATCATTGCTCTCTTTTACGGCGTTGCGAAATTTTTGTCTGAAACCTTCCGCTGACAACCTGTATTTCTTGAGAAGGCTCGACTTTACCTCACTGTACTCGTCAGCCTCCTCTTTCGTGAGGCGCGCGATTACTTCTGAGGCCTCCCCCGGAAGTAGGGACAACAAGCGTTGAGGCCACGTATCCTGGCTGAAACCTTGCCTTTCACAAGTTCTCTCAAAGTTGACGAGAAACAGCCCAATGTCCTCCCCTAGCTTGTACGATCTCATTAGGTCCGTCATTTTGAACCTGACCCGCTCTGCGGTACCGGATGCCTCGCTGCCTCCTGCTCTACTATTATGGCTAATCTCTAGCTCGAGGCGCTTCATTTCAAGCTCGTGCTTTCGCATCTTATCTGCCTCGGCTTCTGCCGCTTTCCTTTCGGCCTCCGCCGCCTTTTCTTCGGCCTCGGCCGCGGCCGCCTTTCTTTCGGCCTCTGCCGCTTGCCTCTCCTGAATCTCCTCGACACATTCTGACAGCTCGTCATCCTCCGCCCCCAATGCGAGAATCGCCTCTATCAGCTCTGGCTTTCTTTGAGAGTCCGACACCTCCAGATTCAACTCCCTTGCAAGTAGCAACAACATGGACTTTCGCAGGGATTTCAGATTCATGGCTGCTTCCAGTACCGCTGTCTCTGTTCCACAAAGATTCCTGTCCTGCAACTAATTAACCTTGACGGCAACGACAGCTCTAGATACCTGCCTTGCCTCAAGTTTTCTGTTAACTTAGTCTACAAATAAAGCTTCAAAAGTTCTTACACGGAATCCTGCCCTGTCACTGTTAACCTTGACGCCACTGACAGAAAGAGCTTAACCAAGCTATCACACAATTTATGCCTGACGCAAGTTACCTGTTAACCCAATGACCAAGACAGCCCCTCTCTACCAGCTTTTACTTAACACATAGAGTAAATGCCTGGTAAAATTTAACAGAGAAAGCCGGCACTCACCCAGTTCGCAGTCATGTCTCCGGCGTCGTGCCTCTCAGAAGTGCCGTTCGGTTCCCTTTGGAAGTCGATGAGCTCGTGTAATCCTTCTCCTGTCGTCCCGTTGTTGAACTTCGGGCTCACTCCGTCCAGTGGTCGCTTTCGGGGTTATCAGCATCCCGCCGCTGTCATCCAGTTGTTGTGACTCCGGGTCCTGCCGGTCTCGTTTTCGGTAGCTGGCCCCGTCGCAGGATCCATCGTCCAACAATTCAGCGAGAAGAAGCGCCCGAACGAACAACAGAGATTTATTTACATGTGGAGAAGTGGTCAACTGACCCAAAGAGAGAAGAGTGCGTGTGATACAAAACGTCTTCGGCATTTTATAGCGCCACGTTGTTGACACTGGGCGCCTTGTCCGCATCGTCAGCCAATACGGTGTCGCCGGCACCTCGGCCACGAGGGAGGGGAAAACACCTCTCACAACACAAGGAGTGGCACAACACAACACGAGGTCCATATATGGTCCCGGCGCCCCAAAATGTTACCAAATATGGTCACGAACGCACAGCAGACCCCGTAGCTCTCCCGGCGAGGAGGAACCCGAATGGGGAGGTGGGGGTGGACGACACCGTCAGGTCAAGAACCGGTTCTCCCCCAAACTCTCCCTGCTTGGCTCCCCAGGGCCGGTCGTAACAGTCTCTCGCGCGGGGGGGGGGGGGGTGAAGATCTCGATGGGCTGAGGTTTGCAGCCACTGTCCGGAGAGATCAGCGCCGGCAGTCGGTTTGGTGACGACCGTCTTTGATGAAGTAGAGGGCAGCACCTGCTTCATTGAGGGCTCAACAGACGTCACATATGCACATGAAAACACAACTACTCAGCCGATGAGCGCCGGACAATTCCGCCAAACTCCACCAGGCAATTTTCCCCTTTAACTGATAATAAAGGAAATACACAATTTATTCAAAATGTTACTCACACTTTAAGGTGACACAAAACAACAACACTGGAAGCACACCGAACCCGAAACCCTGGATAGCCGTGTCTTCAACGTTTTCAAACAAGTACACCTAAAAGAGTAAAAAAAAACAATCACTAGCTCTTGTTTAGGTCAGGAAAAAAAATGCCAGAGTTCTCGAGACATCCTCTCGCGTCAGGGGCATCGACTTAAGCCACCAGCGTTGCCATGGAGTACACCCTTTTTGTAGCGTATTTCAAACGTATATTGTTGCAAAACGAGGCTCCAACGCAGCAGGCGGCCGTTCTTAGAGGACATGGTCTGTAGCCAGGTGAGAGGACAGTGGTCCACTTCCACAATGAACTTGCTTCCGGCAATATAACAAGCCAGTTTCTGGACTGCCCAAACCAAGCACGCACATTCCTTTTCGCTAGCGCTGTAAACCTGCTCGCGAAGGGTGAGTTTCCGGCTAACATATAGGACGGGATGCTCTTGATCCCCCTCATCCCTTTGACTAAGAACTGCCCCCATGCCTCTATCACTAGCGTCGCATTGGACTATGAAAGGCCTCGAGTAGTCCGGTGAACTAAGCAAAGGTTGGCTCGACAAGGCCGCTTTCAAAACGCGGAAAGCCTTTTCTTTCTCCTCATCCCAGTCGACCATTTGGGGCTCGGTCTTGCGCAACGCGTCAGTAAGAGTGCTGGCAATGTCGGAATATCTAGGGATGTACTTACGATAGTAACCAGCTATTCCAAGAAAAGCCCGAATATCGGTTTTCGTTCGGGGCTGGGGAAAGTCTCGGATAGCTGCCACTTTCATTTCAGAGGGACGGCGATGCCCTCGACCGATAACATGCCCGAGATAGAGTACCTCTGCTTGTGCTAGCTGACACTTGGGCGCCTTTACCGTTAAACCTGCTTCGCGTAGGCGTGTCAGTACTGCTCTCAAATGCGTCAAGTGTTCTGGCCAGGACGAGGAAAACACGGCGACGTCGTCCAAGTAAGGCAATGCGAAGTCCTCTTGACCACGCAAAACCTTATCCATCAAGTTGGAAAAACAGTAAGGCGCGTTCTTTAGGCCGAAACTCAACACTTTAGGGCGGAATGTCGCCAATGGTGAAATAAATGCAGCATACCGGCTCGCCCTCTCGGTGAGCGGCACCTGCCAGTAACCTCTCACTAGGTCTAGCGTTGAGATAAATTGCGCGCTGCTTACCCTCTCGACGCGTTCCTCAATGTGGGGAATTGGGTATGTCTGATCCTTGGTGATGAGGTTTAACTTACGATAGTCTACGCAAGGACGCGGATCTTTGCCGGGTACCTCCACGAGAATTAACGGGGAAGTGTAATCACTTTCACACGGCTCAATCACACCCAATTCCAGCATCCTGTTAACCTCTGCTTTTATTAGCTCAAGCCGGCGAGGTGACACCCGATACGTCTTAGATCTTACCGGTTCCGACGAGGTAAGCTCTATGTCATGAGTGAGGACGGATGTCCGGCCTGGCTCGCTTACAAATCTGTCCTGAAACTCGGTCAAAAGACCACGCAATTCCTGCTTCTGCTTCGTTGTTAGTTGTAACTTTGATACTAAATCCTCAACTCTTTTCTCGATCGGGACTTTGTCCGATTCGGAAGCTAATTCAGGGATTTCTGCCGGAACCTCTTCCGGAACATTTAAAGTCATGTTCACGATGGCTTCCCTCTCTTTATAGGGTTTGAGTAAGTTGCTATGATACACCTGGTGTGTCTTACGACTTCCTGGTAATTTTACCACATAGTTGGTGTCAGACAATTTTCGAGTAATTTCGGCCGGGCCGACCCATTGCACTTCAAGCTTATTCTTTTGGGAGGGCCTCAACAACATGACCCTGTCTCCTACAGCAAAGTGTCGTGCTTTAGCGGTCCGATCGTAGTAAAGCTTAGCCTTCTGCTGTGCTTTGGTCATCGCACTCTCGGTCAGTTCTTGGGCTGTTGTTAGACGATCCAATAAGGTGAGGACATATTCCACTACTACAGGATCATCCCCCTGACCTTCCCACGACTCTCTCAGCATACGAAGAGGAGACCGCAGTCTGCGGCCGTAAACAAGTTCCACTGGCGTAAACCCTGTTGTCTCATGTGGTGCAGTTCTTAGTGCAAACATCGTTGCAGGTAAGCACATTTCCCAGTCAGTTTTCCGTTCAAAACATAAGGCTCTTAACACTCGCTTCATCACGGAGTGAAGCTTTTCTATCGAGTTCGACTGCGGATGGTAGACTGAACTATGCAATAATTTCACGCCACACCGCTCTAGAAAGGTTGTCGTTAAGGCACTCGTGAAAATGGTGCCCTCGTCTGATTGTATCTCGGCAGGAAAGCCTACCCGGGCAAACACGGACAGAAGTGCGTTCACTACTTCGACGGAACTTAGCTCTTTTAGCGGGACCGCCTCTGGAAATTTAGTAGCTGGGCAGATTAAGGTCAGGATGTGACGGTAGCCTGAGTTGTCTTGGGCAAAGGACCTACTGTGTCAATTACCAACCGACGAAAGGGTTCCGTGATTACGGGTACCAGCTTCATTGGAAATTTCGCTTTATCTCCCGGCTTACCCACTCGCTGACACACATCGCAAGATTTTACAAACCTCTCTACATCTTTAAAGCATCCAGGCCAGTAGTATTCCTGTAAGAGACGATTTTTCGTCTTCTTTACGCCTAAGTGGCCTGACCATGATTCTCCATGCACCAAACTAAGCAAATCCTGACGATACGCCTGAGGTACGACTACCTGGTCAAATTCTACTCCTCGCCTATCTAGATATTTTCGATAGAGTATGCCGCTCCTCTCTTGGAATCTCACATTTCGTTTGGCGATTCCCTCTTTCGAACTGTCCTGGAATTGCTTAAGCGTCGGGTCCCCCTTTTATTCGGTTATTAATGAAGCGGGGCTCACCTGCAGCAGCCGACTGAAATTATCCGAAGTTGGCATGACACACAACTCTTTTGTATTTCCTAGTACCTGGAATGTGTCACCCTCTGTGCTATCCTCTGTACTACCAGGAATCGGCTTGGGAGCAACGGCATTTTCTATTTGCTCGGTCAACGAGGCGTAATTGACCCCTTCCAATTCGGGAGGAGGTTCAACGTCGCCTTTAGGAATGGTTGCCTCCGCGACTACGGCTTCTGCAGCCTGTTCTCGCACAAGTCGATTTGTTTCCGTGGTGTCCAACTCGCAACCAGGTCCGTTGTCGATTTGAGGCTTGTTTGCCTCAGTGAATGTTGCTCTCGCAGCCAGCGCACGTGCCTTTGATCTAGTCAGTGCCTGCACTATGCCTTCTCCCAACGTTAGACCTTTCTCCTTCAGCATTTGATCTGACTTATTTGAAAATAAGTAAGGATACTGAGGGGGTAGATATGGCGATACCGCGGCTTCCGTTTCCAACGTACCAAATGCGCCTTTAAGGATAACTTTAGCTACGGGGAGGCACTGACTGTTTGCTTCTACGGCTTGTCTAATCCAGGCACAGTCTCCTGAATACTGTCCGGACTGAACAAAAGACGGATGAACTACGTCCATAGTGGCTGCGGAGTCTCTAAGAACCCGACACTGCTTGCCGTTCACGGTAAGGTCGTACATATAGGGCTCTAACAACTTCATGTTCTCGTCGGCTTCATTTATAGATAAAAAGGCCACCTTTTCTTTTGGGCAGTCTTTCGCGAAGTGCCCTGTTTCGTGGCAGTTGAAACAAGCAGCCGGTTTTCTCGCCTCAAATTTCCTTTTGCTTGCCTCTGCCGACGCCCCGTGGTTAGATGAATTGTTTTCCTCACCCTTTTGTGCGAGACTTGTCGGTTGTTTTCTAAGCGGCGCCTTATTCGGTCGTAGGAATTTTTCCCTTTTTGGCTCGCTGCTTGCCCCAAGGGCGCGGCGCGTAACGAATTCTTCAGCGAGCTCTGCGGCTTTTGTTACGGTGTTCACGTCCGGTCTATCCTGCACCCAGAACCTCACCTTTTCTGGTAACCGTTGATAGAATTGTTCTAGACCAATACACTCGAGCACCTTGTCATGATTCCCATACGCCTTTGCCTCTTTCAGCCACTCCCCCATGTTGGCCATTAACTTGTAAGCAAACTCCGGGTATGAATCATTGCTCTCTTTTACGGCGTTGCGAAATTTTTGTCTGAAACCTTCCGCTGACAACCTGTATTTCTTGAGAAGGCTCGACTTTACCTCACTGTACTCGTCAGCCTCCTCTTTCGTGAGGCGCGCGATTACTTCTGAGGCCTCCCCCGGAAGTAGGGACAACAAGCGTTGAGGCCACGTATCCTGGCTGAAACCTTGCCTTTCACAAGTTCTCTCCAAGTTGACGAGAAACAGCCCAATGTCCTCCCCTAGCTTGTACGATCTCATTAGGTCCGTCATTTTGAACCTGACCCGCTCTGCGGTACCGGATGCCTCGCTGCCTCCTGCTCTACTATTATGGCTAATCTCTAGCTCGAGGCGCTTCATTTCAAGCTCGTGCTTTCGCATCTTATCTGCCTCGGCTTCTGCCGCTTTCCTTTCGGCCTCCGCCGCCTTTTCTTCGGCCTCGGCCGCGGCCGCCTTTCTTTCGGCCTCTGCCGCTTGCCTCTCCTGAATCTCCTCGACACATTCTAACAGCTCGTCATCCTCCGCCCCCAATGCGAGAATCGCCTCTATCAGCTCTGGCTTTCTTTGAGAGTCCGACACCTCCAGATTCAACTCCCTTGCAAGTAGCAACAACATGGACTTTCGCAGGGATTTCAGATTCATGGCTGCTTCCAGTACCGCTGTCTCTGTTCCACAAAGATTCCTGTCCTGCAATTAATTAACCTTGACGGCAACGACAACTCTAGATACCTGCCTTGCCTCAAGTTTTCTGTTAACTTAGTCTACAAATAAAGCTTCAAAAGTTCTTACACGGAATCCTGCCCTGTCACTGTTAACCTTGACGCCACTGACAGAAAGAGCTTAACCAAGCTATCACACAATTTCTGCCTGACGCAAGTTACCTGTTAACCCAATGACCAAGACAGCCCCTCTCTACCAGCTTTTACTTAACACATAGAGTAAATGCCTGGTAAAATTTAACAGAGAAAGCCGGCACTCACCCAGTTCGCAGTCATGTCTCCGGCGTCGTGCCTCTCAGAAGTGCCGTTCGGTTCCCTTTGGAAGTCGATGAGCTCGTGTAATCCTTCTCCTGTCGTCCCGTTGTTGAACTTCGGGCTCACTCCGTCCAGTTGTCGCTTTCGGGGTTATCAGCATCCCGCCGCTGTCATCCAGTTGTTGTGACTCCGGGTCCTGCCAGTCTCGTTTTCGGTAGCTGGCCCCATCGCAGGATCCATCGTCCAACAATTCAGCGAGAAGAAGCGCCCGAACGAACAACAGAGATTTATTTACATGTGGAGAAGTGGTCAACTGACCCAAAGAGAGAAGAGTGCGTGTGATACAGAACGTCTTCGGCTTTTTATAGCGCCACGTTGTTGACACTGGGCGCCTTGTCCGCATCGTCAGCCAATACGGTGTCGCCGGCACCTCGGCCACGAGGGAGGGGAAAACACCTCTCACAACACAAGGAGTGGCACAACCCAACACGAGGTCCATATATGGTCCCGGCGCCCCAAAATATTACCACATATGGTCACGAACGCACAGCAGACCCCGTAGCTCTCCCGGCGAGGAGGAACCCGAATGGGGAGGTGGGGGTGGACGACACCGTCAGGTCAAGAACCGGTTCTCCCCCAAACTCTCCCTGCTTGGCTCCCCAGGGCCGGTCGTAACATTAGTCATATGAGTGGGTATATAATGTTTATCAGGTTGTTATAAAAGCGAAGCCGACACTGAAGCCACAACTGATGTTAACACGGTATGACGTGCGTTTTTATAGTAGGAGTACATACTAAATTTTTACATACTTGTTATAAATCCAGGTAGCAAGCAGTGTAACCATATATAACCACTTCGCACAGACTTAGTGTCTGCACAGTTTCGATAGATTCAAGACCTTGTCTGATTCTGCGGTAGAATGCATGATTGCCACACGAAAGGCTTCGGTTCGATTCCTGCTGGGATCCTGATTTTTATTCGTTGCAGCCACCGGATCAACACTGTCCATACCGAATTTTTTAGGAATTTTTATACCATATATATATATATATATATATATATATATATATATATATATATATATATATTATATATATATATATAATGACCATTGAGGGGAAACGGACGAAGATGAAAGAGAGCCGACCGACCCATTGAGGGGAAACCCTTTCGTTATGCACGCGGTCACGGACCGCTCCCGCCACCGCGGCGACAGTCTTGGGTGGCCGGACACACGTCGAGAACTGACCGGCACGGGATTAGAACCAGATGTGGACGTGCACGAACATGTGGTTTTGTTCTCAGTGTTGACAGTGGTTCTTCCTTTTTTTAGTTTCTTTTTTTTCTTTTTTCCCTTTTACTCTTTTCGTCTTTTTTCTTCTCTCTATTTTTTCTTTTCTTTCTTTTTTTTAGTTCTCTCTCACTCTGGCAAACATTTTTCAAGGCGAGAGGGACGCGGCAGCAACGAAGTTTGGAAGTTCATGTTAGTATAACTCATCCCCTGATGAAGGGAGGACCCCTCCCGAAACTGTTGGGAAATAAATATATTTATCCTTGTTGACAACGTTCCCGTTGTGTCATATCCCATACCTTCAAGAAGACTAACTGGCCCATTGAATTATTACTCCCACTATATATATATATATATATATATATATATATATATATATATATATATATATATATATATATATATATATATATATATATATATATATATATATATATAAGGGAAAGAAATGTATACCTAAGGGCTCGTTTTTCCGTGTTTTAACACAATATTAATGAGATGTAACAGACAGTAATGCCAAGGAATGTACAGGGGAAGTTATTAAAACCAATGGAATGTAAATAAGAAGAAAGAAAAGTGGATGAAAAAATTACCAACTGTGAGCAGTTGGTATATATATATATATATATATATATATATATATATATATATATATATATATATATATATATATATATATATATATATATATATATATATATATATATATGATTTGATTGATTTGTGGGGTTTAACGTCCCAAAACCACCATATGATTATGAGAGACGCCGTAGTGGAGGGCTCCGGAAATTTAGACCACCTGGGGTTCTTTAACGTGCACCCAAATCTGAGCACACGGGCCGACAACATTTCCGCCTCCATCGAAAATGCAGCCGCCGCAGCCGGGATTCGAAACCGCGACATGCGGGTCAGCAGCCGAGTACCTTAGCCACTAGACCACCGCGGCGGGGCGATATATATATATATATATATATATATATATATATATATATATATATATATATATATATATATATATATATAAGCTAGGATCGAAATTTCTCGCACAAAGTTCCTTAAAACCACTGTATACAGAAGATACATAGACGACATTTTTCTTATTTGGACCCACAGCGAGGACGAACTTCTCAGCTTTATCGACACTTACAATGCTGTACATCCGAACATACACTTCACACACACATACTCGCAAGCAACCGTAAATTTTCTTGATGTCACCATAACGATAGAAGAGGACAAGCTCTCTACAACTCTATATCGCAAACCAACGGATCGACAATACCTCCATTACCAAAGCGATCACCCGCGCCACTGTAAAAATAGTATCTCATACAGCCAGGCTCACCGGTTTAAGCGAATCTGCTCAAGAGACGCTGATTTTGACACGAGCTCACAGAGGCTAACACTTATGCTCGAGAAACAAAAATACCCCCCACATGTAATTGATGACGCTGTTCAAAAAGCGAGAAAACTGAAGCGAGATGACTTACTTATGAAGCGACCACCGCAAGAAGACCCACAAAGAACAAACCTCTGCTTGACTTACAGCACAAACTTCCCCAATGTAAACAAAATCCTTAAACGACATTACAACATTCTGGAACAAAGTGGACGTCTGAAACGCGCATTCCCATCCGCTCCAGGCGTCGTTCCCATCCGCTCCAGGCGTCCACCACGCAACCTCAAAGACACACTTGTCCACTCTCAAATCAGTACCTCACCCTCCAATAATTCATGTCGACCTTGTTTAAAGTCAGGATTCAGTGCAGTCAGTCTCGAGAGCACTTCGGTTCTTTTTCTTTGCGGCTGCATGGTCATTTTCGCACATTTTCCTTTTAGCTCTCGGTTTTGGCATCTTCTTCGTGAGGTACTGCGGCAAATTTGGAAGAATCGTGGGGACGGCGTTTTCCGACAGCATCGGTTTATCACGAGGAATGCGTACCTCTTTGCCATCTATATGGTGCACGAACTCCTTGATAACGAACCTCGGTTCGAAATGCAGTTCGCAGACCGCAGAAAACTCATCCAGTTTCTTATCTGCACGGTGGAGATTTCTTTCCCACTCCTTCCGCCGTTCTTCATCACGCGGGACGCTGATCAAAGACGCCTGTGGTGCATCCTGCACACGACTGTACCCAGTTCGACAGCCGAGCGCAAAACAGTAATTTCGACGGCGGTTAGGCATCTTCACGAACACATACTACACAATGATCCAAGCATAAAGCACAGAACACGCACACGGGGTACCCACGTTGATCCAATCGAACCGATCGAACTGAACTGAGCGAACCAGCCCCGTCCGCCAACACGGCCAACACGAACCAAGAGAAGTTTTAGATGCGGAGCATCTAATACTCGAGGCTTGTAGTGCGGCGCCGTCCGCAAGCTTCCTCCTCCTTCTTCCACCATCTGTGCATCCCTTCCTCCTCTACACACCGCGCGCGCTTCACTCCTCCACCATCTGTGCACCCTTCCTCCTCTACACACCGCGTGCGCTTCTCCTCTTCACGAAGATTCACTAGCTGTATAATGTAGCGCGCATGCGCCGTCGCACTTCGAGAACATCGGCAGCTGACGCGCGCGCATGCGCTGTTGCGCTTCCTCCCCTTCTCGAACATTCGACAGCTGACAGTGCATGCGCCGTCGCGCTGTATATATACTCAAGGTCGGCGCTCGCTCGCTCAGTTGCCGCTCGTCGGTTGGTTTGTACGGCGCGTCGACGTCCAAGGTCGCGGTGAAATGAATTCCAACGAATCCACAAACACAATGATCGACGTCCCTTCGACCAGCGCCGCCCTTTTGCATACGTGTGTACGTGTTCACTCATTTAACTCCCCCTCCTACAACCACGTTAACCAATTTAGCCATCGACCCAAGTGAGTCGCAATTTAATACCCCATTTCACAACCACGTTAACCAATTTAGCCATCGACCCAAGGAAGTCGCACTTTAACACCCCGTTAACCAATTATATGCTCCGCATCCTCCTCAGTGTTCCCCCGAGGGAAGCTGCGGGCAATTTTTTTTTCAGGTGCGTCAAGCGTCAGCGCCCCTGGTGGGCATCGTGGAAGTCGACACAGAGTGCGCTTCGGCGGAGCGCCGCAAGGATAGGGCAGTGATCACACTGCCCCTATTCTAGTACACTGTACTTGCCCTCTGATTTGAGATTGTATAAAGCTGAGCACCAACAAACTGTATCTTTAATCCTGATGAAGCCCAGACTCTAGGCCGAAACGTCGAAATAACCACGTTGTGACCGCTCACGGAGGATCTACTGGACTATATATATATATATATATATTTGGCTGACGAGTGCAGTAGGTTTGCCCCCACACACACACATCCGCGCCGCGAAAGAGTTGGTTCACCACTGTGGTTATCTATATAAAGCAACTTAACTTTTTGACGCGAGCAACTCATGAAATAAAAGTTACGAGTGGGTTTACTTTAATGTTTTAGTTACTTTGTGGAGTCCGAAAGTTATCACACATTGCAAGCAATTCATAGGTTACCAGCGCGAAAAGCGCAGTGTAACCTGCCCATAGTGACCTAGGACAACGCTGTAATTTATAAGTATACGCCTTGCCAATTCACTCACCTAAAAAAAGAAAGGGTGCACGAACGGGTGGAAGTATCCGCGGCTGAGAACGCGTATTCTGACCGCGGCGCTTGGCTGTGTTCGGCGCCATGAAGTCTAAACGGCGAGAAGGCCAATATATAAACATTGAGATGTAGAGCACTTTCAGAAACCACCGACTGAATTGTTTCTTGTATGATACGTCTTGCGCTGTTATTTTTTGCACGTTATAAAGAAAGCCCGCGAAACGTGAAAAGAAGCCGTGTGACGGACCGCGAGCGCACTGCTATAGTGCTGCTATAGGCTCTTTTTACAACGCAGAAAAAATAACAGCGCTAGACGTATCGTACAGGAAACAATTTTGTCGGTAGTTTCTGAAAGTGCTCTACATCTCAGTGCTCATAATTTGGGTTTCAATCCTATAACTAAAAAAATTAAAAATGATTAAAAATGGTATATAAAAATGATTAATTTATTAGTATAGAGAGAAATAAAAAATAACCTGAGTACCTACAGGCTAGTGCAAGTAGTACGCGTTTGGTTCAATTCGCCCCTGAAGTGTCTTTCATTTTCAAATTCTTGGCTCAAGTTATGTGGGACACCCTGTATATATACACACACACAATAGAGTTCAGGGCAGCAATCCTTGTCCTCAATTCATCGTACAGGCAGTTTCTGGGAAGTTGTTTATGAAAACATAGTTAAAAATAGTTGAGTAATGACTTTCTAAAATTACCTCACTGAAATAATGATCAAACAGTAGCTCGCAATGATGCTTTGTTCTGTGTGCTGCGAGGTTTAGGTTTGATAATCGGTAATAACGTTCTCATTTTCTGTGGCAATTTCTTGATGTCACATTGGTGCGCCTTCCAGATCGTCTGATATAAATATGGCTACATACCAGAGGGATTTGGTAGACTATAGAACCGCGAACGTGTGTGCGTGCACGTTATGATTGTGCTCAATAAACTCTCAGTTGTGAGTCTTTGCTGTGTGTGCACATGTGTTTGCCGTACGACTTGTATTTGGCGCTACACAAGTCAATTCAAGACGACACAAGCCACTTAAGTTTTGGCATGATATTTTTTTAGGCAGTTTTAAGTCACCAAAAATATACCAACTTGGGTCACAATGGGTCTTGTTGTCAAGTTTGTATTTAATTTTTCACAAAAAATAAGCTAGTAAAATTTACATGTATTGTAAATGTAGTGTTGTTATCATTGCTTCGATCCCACCTGTGCCAATTATAACGAGAAAAGTTCCCAAAATGCTTCCTTGGAGCCTGCCATATTTAGGCCCTTTTTGGACTGACCACTTCATCTGCAAACTAGAATGTGAGTTCAGCATTGTAAACGGGATGACTATGGAGGATGTCTTACATACCAATAGCCTTAAAGTCTTGAATTTTTGGGAAAGTCTTGAAAATTAACCATGTGCTAATTTTTAACTGCAAGAGTCCGCTAGTACAGCAAAAGATTGTACATTCGATACACGTTAGTTCGGAAAATTGGATGATTCGGACGTGTTCTTTGGCCCGGCAAGCGTATGTATTGTTTAATGGCACCAGAACTCTCATTGATTTGGTGAAAATTAGATGCATCCCTGTTCATTCACACGTTACTCGGAGCGCACCGATAGTGAAGCATGCTTGCAAATATGCAACGCAAAGGTAGGAAAACTAGTTTCACGGACAGTCGAAATCAGCGCGGCCTTCCAAAAAGCTGTGGTCACCACTTACAATCATTGTTGGTACGTAACAAGCTATTTGACTTCGGATTGAAACACAGGGGTCTTGAGCCATGTTCACATCGTGAACGAAGTTACAAATTACGAAAATTGTGGCTTTTGCAGTGTTCTTATGCAGCAACAAGAAAAAAAGCAACTTTGGAGGTATAGCATGAAGAAAGTGTGAACATTCTTTGTTTCTTTCGTTCTGACATTGTTATTGTTTTTCAATTTTGATTTGATATATTGTTTTTCATTTACACACATGTCTAACATAGTGGTAAATGAAAGTGGGCGAGGAAAAAAAAGTCGCACAGACATGGCTTGAGGAAGAACTCACCCCCTTAGTGCAGTATGGCTACGTAGGGCACATAATACACGTACTTGTATAATACACTTATACATTGACAATAAAGTATAGCAGTTATACAATTAATAGATAAAGAAACAAAATTTAACATTTGCAATGTCGATTACATTACTCAAACGAAAGTGGGAACAAAATAGATGCACACTTTATATGCAAGAAATATTAAAAAAAAACACATAACACATCATTAATTTTCTGAAAACACTATAGAGAGGGAAGCACAATAACACTTTAAATTCTGACAATAATGAATTCCGACAACAATTTCCAGTCATTGGATCCGAGATTGCAGACGTTTTTTTATTCAACTGCATCCCGCTAGATGGCATCACATGCACAGTGTAACTACGTGAAAGTTAAATTTTCAAACCACTCGCGCCATTCCCCATAGTAACGTCCGATAGTTCTTTTTCCATGAATCAAACAGAAACGATCAAGCAGCATTTTGTTGCTTCACTTGATGCACGGAAGGTTCTTTATTTAGTGCAGCTAGATCGATTACTAGTGATTAATTGTAGGTGGTTCGTCTGATGTCATCGGGATGTCATGAGAGAATGTCCTACAGCAGCGCATGCGTTGTTGTGCATTTACATTGATTTCTCAGTTAGTAGGGCACTGTTGTTGATAATATTGTAGTTTTAGATGTTATCATACATTGCGCTTTCACTCTGACCTAAGTTGTTGTTTGACTTAAGTGTCCCTTTAAAACAGATGTTATACGGCAAAGTTTTTAGAGTATTGAATATACATAATCGTCCCATTGCATAGTATTTGTATAATGCACTTCTAATACCTCCACAGAATGCACAAGCTCTATATTTGTAGATCTATAGACTAATGTTTGATTTGAAGGAAAGCTTATGCCTTTGGTGCGAAAGATTACCCCTTTTGTTTTTATCGTATTCGCCTTTAAACAGTTTTCTGCAGACCAATGGGGCAAACTGCACAGGAAATTATTTGCCATGGTAGTTAAACTATTGTAGAAACTGGATGAAATAAAAATGTTTGTGTCATCTGTATAAATTGAAAATTTTGCATTTTCATTTAGAAAAATATCATTAGCGTACAAATTGAAAAGCAATGGCCCAGGTTGCTGCCCTGTGCGACTCCGCAAAATATTTCTTTGATTGTGGATGCATTCTTGCCTACAGAAGCAAACTGGAGTCTCCTACTAAGATAGGATTTGAGTAATTGAAGAGGAGCACGTCTGATGTCATATCTGTCTAGCTTGTGAAGTAGGATTTTGTAATTTATGTGATCAAATGCCTGTGTAAAATCAACAAAGATGCCTAATGTTAATAGCCTATGTTCAAAGTTCTGTAATATATATTCTTTTTGATCAAGAAGAGCTAGTTCAGTGGATCTGTTCTTATGAAACCCATAATGAGCATTTGAAATTATCTTGTGTTTTCACAGAAGGAAGTAACATGTGTCAGAAGTATTTTTTCAAAACCTTTTGAAAAAACAGGCAGGATCGATATTGGGTGATAATTTTTTATATCTAACTTATCACATTTTTTTTAAAACACTGCTATATTTGCGACTTTCATATTTCGGGGAAATTTACCTCTTGATATATGCAGACTATAAATTGGTGCCAAGGTGCTATGTCATATACAACAAACTTTACAGGTTTAATTTGTAGACTGTCAGCATCACAGCTGCAAGATGTTTTGAGTTTTAAGTAAACAGAACGTATATCTGAAGGCATGAATGGCTGGAAAAATATCGAGTTTTCGTTTGGTGCAATGCACACATTCGTAGCATGGTAGGGTTGAGGTCAACGTCTCTGTGTACAAAAAAGTCGTGGAAAGCATTTACCAAATCTTCCTCTACCAGCAATCTACCGTTTAAACTAATCTTTTCAACTGCGTTGCGCCTTTCTTTTCTATTCATAAGAACATTTAGTCTGCTCAACAGATTACCCGAGTCGCCCATGCAAGACGAAAACATCTGCAGACAGTAGGCATTGTGTGCTTTCCGTAATTCTTTGGTTAGTGTGTTACGAAAAGTCTTAGCAGGTTTTAAATAAAGAGGCTCTCTAGGTTTAATAAATTTGGCATATAACTTATAGCACTTCTTAATTATCTTCCAAAGAGCATTCATTAATTATGGCTTTCTTAGACATTTATTTCTTCTAGTTATTTCATGAACAAAATGTTTTTCATAAACGTCAACAAACCTACTAACAAATACATTATAAGCAGATTCAGCGTTTTTTTCTTGCAAAACATCATCCCAGTTCATTTGCTTCAACTCTACTTGAAAAGCTGTTAGGGTATCCAAGGTTACTTTCTGGAAAGTTTCTTTTGTGCCTCTGTACAAGGTCTCAGCTACTGTAGTTTTGACAAACATGCTGATAGGCATATGATCACTTATAGCACTACCCAAAACAGCACTTGTAATGTACAGGGGAAAGTAATTCTTTATAAATAAATCAAAAATATTCTCCATGTTTACTGTTACTCTAGTGCTAGAGTAAATTGTGTTTGTACTACAACCATTTGCGATTAATACTCTTTCAAAATCAGACTGCCATGTTGCATCCCAGGTAATCTTCGCATTACAATCTCTCCCAATAACTAAATTAACATGGTTTTCATTTGCAAATGACAACAATTCATCAAATAAATCAAGAAAATGAGCAAAAATACCATCAGAAGGGTGGTAGCATACAACAAAGATGCCTTTTTCTTCTCGAACACACAACACTTTATAATCGTCCTTCATTTGCAAAAAATCATCAAGTATGTGACAAGTTATATGGTCCGAAATTAGTAAGGACACACCTCCCTTGCGTCTTGATAAGCAATTGAGGTAGGAGGTTTTTTGTGAGGAAGCTGAAATATCTGCTTGCTATTTGTTGACCAGTTTTCGGTTATCATGACTCTGTCACACAGCTTATCTGACCCCACGAAGAAGCTAATTCGACTATTTTGTTAGAGATGGATTGAACGTTGAGATGAACACAGCTAATTCCTTTTTGTTCTTTAGCTTCGACGTGGGGAAACCGTTCTTGTTCAGTGTGCGACCCTAAGTGATCCATGATGCTGTTGAAAAATCTGCAGCAAGGAACCTTAGCAGGGATCGTCAAGTTTGGACAGTTCATCCTCATGCTTAATGACGATTGCAGGGGCTCCATTTTCTTTGCGCACAAGGTGATGTCCGTTTCTATAACATGCGTACCTGTATCCGGAATGTTTCGCCCATTCCTTAGCAGCAGCCAGAAGCTTTCTGGATTGAGTTGTTATGTTCTCAGTGCTGAAGAATCATATCGAACTATCTGATCCCTTCTTGGTCAGGCAAGCGTTGCATAGCTCCTGACACGCGAAGCGCATGCCGCGTGTTCTTCCCAACCGAGTTGGCAGTCTGCGCATAGAGAAACATACTTACATAAAGAGCGGACACTTCCATAGGACCCTGCAGCCCAGCTACTGCACTGCTTTCAGCGCCACGAGTGGTTGGTCGGACCCGATAATGTCTTCAGCGTAAATAAAATAACAATTTTTTTCTTTCCGACGCTGGGATTTGAACCCGTACCCTTATGCTCCGAAAGCTAGTGTCTTTACCACAAGACTATGCACCCATGCCTCGACTATGGGAATACATGTACAGTACATCTAAACCACATGAAGTGTACCCTTTGTGCAAAACAAATACAGAAAGACAGCCCTTTTTAATTAGACTTTACTGATTTTCGTGGTAGCGCATTAAATGTCCTTAGCGGGACATGATGTAGAGCGGATATAGAAAATCTCACAAGTTAATAAAATTTCTTCTTTGCAAAAAATTGATGCCAAAGTTGGGCAATAATTTTCCATCTGAAGAGGCTATTACACGTCTTGATTGATTGATTTGTGGGGTTTAACGTCCCAAAACCACCATATGATTATGAGAGACGCCGTAGTGGAGGGCTCCGGAAATTTCGACCACCTGGGGTTCTTTAACGTGCACTTAAATCTGAGCACACGGGCCTACAACATTTCCGCCTCCATCGGAAATGCAGCCGCCGCAGCCGGGAATCGAACCCGCGACCTGCGGGTCAGCAGCCGAGTACCTTAGCCACTAGACCACCGCGGCGGGGCTATTACACGTCTTAAAAAGGGAGTAAAAGCGAGGATGGGTACGCCATTTATCGGTTGGTTAGACCCTTTCTTGCTAGGCCGTGAATTGGCTCCAGTGGCCGCTCTTAATATTGCATATTTCTCTATGGTCTGCGTGTAGCCACAACGTCTCGTTCCGATGAGCACTCGATGTCATGCCGTTGTGCTATTTCGTACACCTTGAAAAGCAAGTTCCCACCCTCACCCTCAGGAATTTCATGTATACTATGTTCAGGCGCCTACTATGCCACTCAAGGGCGCCAATATTATCCTGAAGCTTACCGAGGTTCTTAGGAGCTTTAGACTTTTCCGTTTTTTCCACCTTTTCCTTTATATTTTTAATGTCTTGTTCAAGAGAATCGAGACGTGTCTTAATTTCATCAAACTGATCAGATAGCATCTGGATATATTGCTCGATGCCACTTACCTTACTAGGCATGTCCAGAAGCAAATTTAGTTTCTTGTCCAATTCAACCAACTTTGCCATGATTTCTGGATCTTTTACCTGAAACTGTGTAGGCCCCGCACTTTCGCTCCCTTTTCCTCGGCACATCTGACAATTCCAATACTTCTTTAGAAATTTTTCTTTTAAAATTTTATTTTCTTTGGTTGTTCTTTATTTCTATTCATTTTTGCTCTTTATTTCTCTTTCTTGCTCTCCATTTTTCTTCACTTTTTTTTTCTCTCTGGTTCTCACTAGCTTAATTGCTGACACAGCATTGCATTCCCATATGAAGGATAGGGTAGCGCGTTAAATTGAAGAAGGGTATCCCATTCACGAAGCAAGTAATTCTTGCACTGCGAAACCCTCGGTCACGTTACTTGCCTCAGATTCGGACTTCTCGGAAGTACCCTTGAACTCATATTTGTTTAATTGTGGCTTTTGAATGCGTATTCACTTGAACACACATATAATCGTTTTTTTCAATAGATTCTGAGTTGATATTTCATGCCTGGTGCGCATTACTTTCTCATTTGTTATTGTTCTTTTGCACATGCCTCACTAAGATTATTCTTCCCTAATGGCAAAAAAAAGTTTGTGTTTCGTAAAATTGTCTGAGTGATACGCAATGTTGCAAATCTCCGAAATGTTGCATTAAAATTACGTGTGCACATTAAACAGTGCATTACTGTGGGCAAGTTTTTTCAGTATTGCCGAACAGTGTCTCTTTCGGAGCGTAATTCAAGAAGCATTCCCGGGGATCAGTTTGGCGGCGGCTTTTATTGCAGTTTTCCGACATGGATTCATTTGCCTTTAATGAATATTTTCAATTGCAATATAACCATGTCGAGCTGTTTATACAAAAGTACACCTATCTGTGAACTATTTGTGGATAAAAAAAATAAGCATGATTGGAAATAGATGAGAGCCTTCGCAGGTTGGCAGTCTTCTAAGACCAGAAAATTGTGGACTATCTCCCTGCTAACGTTGATCAAGTCGCGGGGCAAGCCTCAAAGCTGGGCTTCCCTCTGTGCTCGAGTCAACTGTCTTACCTATCGCATTGTTGCAAGCCACCCCGATTGTTTCAACCTACCATAGTATAAGTTAGGCGAAGCTGGTGAATTGGAGACTAAAGTACTATCCCCTTTTAGCTATCCCAACTCGGGGCTCTCAAAAACACTTCAAGGTTCTCGCCGACTTATGGCAGTTATAAGATATAGAGCAGTTGCCATTCAATTCGTTTACTAAAAAAGATAACGATTTCTTTAAGGCGGGAACAGCATTCAATCGGTCCATGAAGGGTTTCCTATTTGGTTCCTGCCTGCACCTGCGTCACCTGTGATGTAGATTTCAAGTCAAGCAAACCCCAATAAAGGCATGACAAAGTGGCCAGACGTTCCAAAGCTGTTGCCGAGCGGTAGCTTCCTCTTCAATGTCCGAGTGCAAGGTGCAAAACTGTTGCATTAGCGGCCCGCAATGCTGGAACCCTACAATGCATGGTCGCGAGACATGGGAAAAAAAACATTCTCAGCAGAAAACTAGAAAAAAGTATGTCACGAAATTTCATTTTATATATTGACGTGACTGCTGATCTGAACAACCACCCGTTTGTAGCACGAAGCCACAAAGAAATCCCTCAAATTTTTCCGAAAGAAAAGCCTCTTAGTTGCTTAAAAATTTGTCCTGGTCTGGGGTTCGAACTCCGGACCAACGCTTATCTTTCCCCGTCTTATTTCCCTTTCTTGACCCTTTCGCCACCTTACGGATTTCCGCAGTTTGTTTCTCCGAAGGCAGCCAACAATGACCACTACCGCAACGGGGGGCTCCGCCTTCATTACTATTCTCAGTGGGCGGCTAGCGCCTCCCTTGCCCTCCCCGGGAGATACGCCTATGTCCATAAACTTTAGTTTGTCATACCCAAGTGACACATGTTATGCTTAAACAACAGGCCCACGGTTTGGGTAGCCCGAGGTTGTCTATGTGCCGTTCAATCGGTGTGCTGTACAAAGCATAAACGCATGTAACCCTTACCGCATATGATCTCCTAGAACTTCGTACTTTTTTTCGTTCATTTTCCTCCTCTCACTTATCCTTAACTCTCCTTTTGTCGTACTCATCCTTAACTCTCCTTTGTCGTTCTCCCATTGTACGGTAGCCAACCAAGCATATGCCTGGTTAACCTCCCTGCCTTTCCTCGTTTTCGCCTTCCTTCTATGGTACTTGAATTAACATACCCATGATACCCATTTTCATGTTTCTTTGCAGTCTTTCGGTGATTTTTATTCTGTTCAAGGGTTTTTCATTATCTCTTTACGCTTACATTTTTCCATAAGCTTCTGTCTCTTTTTCTACTGGTAAATTACAATTTTACACAGTCGAAAACCTCACTCTCACAGCGAGAAGAGGCTCGATAAGTGAGATAACGCACAAAATAGAAATAGAGGTGACAACACCGCCGGGTTCCCGCACCAGCTAGTAATGACGTCATTCATACATTTTGATGGCATTTGCTAGTGCCTACGATGTCGTTTACTGGTAAATAAAGGTGTTGATGCTTTAGAAAAATTTAATTGAACCAATGTACCCAAAATACACAGACACACTGATATCCTTGACGTTACACTGACCCTCACATAATGATGTTCAGCACGAAATTCAAAAATAGAACTTTGCCATTCATTTCCTAGTCGAAAAATTGTCTATGATGGCGAACTTAATGACAATACTGTTCTGAAGAAATAATCGCAACAGCCTTTTGCCACATCACCTGCTGCTTTGGGCTATCTAACAATATTTGCAAACACGTAAACTGCATTGCTCTATGCAGCGTGACAGATTTAGATAAACTTTTACTGTATATTGGTCCTCGACAATTCATCATGTTTGTTTTATTAGCAGGTCTGTTAATATTTAAAAGATAACTGCCAGTGTGCATTTTCATTTAAGGTTTTTTTATTATAGCGTCGAACGAACCCTGACCAGCGTTTCATTGGGACCTGAACTGGAATAAGTAATAACGGATAGTGATTCGCCAAGAAGCGATTAAGCATACAGGATGTAGATGCTTAACAGATCCAAGATTTCTTGAAAAACTGCAGGGTGCATTTGCCTTTTCATCCCTCCCTAAAAAGATCTTATGACTCACAGGTTGCAGAGTGCACGGTTATCATGACAAACAATGGTTGGAAAAAATTACTTTAACGGAGTCAACGTAATAATGTAACAATTATGCAGAGACATTATGAAAGGATAACAGGAGGGCCGGTTTTGACAAAAATTTGACAGATAACTTAACCATTGAACTGGTAATAAGTTAAAAGAAATGCTCTGTTTTGTTTTTTAAAGCATTGGCTGTCATGTTGTAATTCTTAGCTTATTTTTATAACACTACTTTTGCAATGTTTTATTTCTTGGTGTTGTTTGTCTACTTTGAATATTTGCTCATAGTTCTTTGGGTTTTCTTGCTGTTTATTTCTGTCAGATATTAAAAATTCTTGATCATAGCCCATTATATCCATTACAGACTGTAGGTGGAAGCAGCCTAGGAAGACACCGTCTTCAATATAACACCACATAACAAAAAAGTGGCCACTATTTTAATGCTTTTCCTTGTTTCCATTTATTTACACTCAGCAGATCTTTCTGCCAACACTTCTCATCCTCCTAAGCTTTCTTCCCATTGTGTTAGTCTCTTGACCAGGTGTTTTTTTACATTCTCAAGCGTATACTTTTCTAGAAAATATTTTTGTAGAATTTCCGAGTTTCCGGTCTGCTGCATGCACATTTCCCAGTCAATCATGTCATCATTGTAGCGCCTTTTGTCCTCTTCAGCTCTCCGCTGGTAGACCTACAAACAAGCACAGTTACTAGGCATTCCAAGCATTAGGGCAACTTTTTAGTTTTAAACAGTCATATCACAGCGAGTGGCACATCTCCTCTTGAACAGTCATATTTCAGCGTATGGCACACCAATTAAATTGGTAGTTACTTAAATGCCGCTATGTGAAATCACACACTAGGAGGCTCCAGGTTAACGTTGACCTCAGAAAAGCTCTTAATTCCCCACTCATTTCACCCTCTCAAATTCATATATAGGTAAATAATAGAGCCTAACCCATCAGGTAGAGGCAGGAACGAGGTGCGCATCCAGCACAAGCTAAAAAATCTAGATGTAAACTGTGCCATGGCAGGCAAAGAAATAATTTGGTGTGCAGAGAAGCTTTGTCTGAGACTTCATGTAAGCTGTCCTTTGAGCGAAATAAAACAAAAGGTGAAGCACAATATTATCTTTCAATAATGATTAGGGGAATGGCAGAAAAGCAGACTGCACCAAGAAGAGAGTAAAGTTTTTTTTTTCCTTTTTCTTTAAGTCCTTAGTTGGCCTTTCAGGTGATTGTGAGTGTATGATCTGTGCACTAGAGATCATTCACCATGTAAAAACCTGGTGAGGGGCAAGTGTGCAAGAAAATCTAATATGCAAGTGTTTAGACCAAAAAATTAAAACCATACTTGTACTAAAGAGAAGAATGCCAAAACTGCTGAGCTAATGATGGTCTTGTAATAAATATATGCAGTAACTCTGTCTTCTTACAATGATATGAGGCTGAAGATGATAGTGCTGGCCCAATAATGAGGTGCTGCTCTGAATGTAATCTGAATGAGAGAAAAGTGCTATTAGATATAGCACTCGTCTTGTCTTGCTTCTACCGTCTAGGCCTTGGTATTGCACTACTGCTCTGTTGGAGATATTTTCAGTAACACTGCAATAAAAAGCAAATGATCTAAGGTGGACGGAAGAAAGGAAGCAAACAACGGGAGAAACCAGGGATGTTAACCAGAAAGACATCTGGTTGGCTACCCTGAATTGGGGAATTAGGGAAGGAAAAGAGGGAAGAGAAAAAAAGAAAAAAGGGAAGGCAGACAGTAAATTCACTGCAGCGGGTAGAACTCCACCACAAGAGGCGTTCACACAAACCTGTCGTCCTCAAAAAACACAAGAGGGCTTTCACAGCCTTGTGAGCTAGTCATAAAGCAGAACTAGCTCTGCGCCTTATCCACTATAGTTTACAAGCCAAGATTACACAACAGAATCCCTTCCAGCAATTTCACTGAGATGTAAAACGATACACTTGTTGCTCTATTTTACAATGAATTGCAACTGCCTTAGTATAGAATAGAACCCTTGCTGTATGGTATAAAGCCACGTGGAAGCTCAGCCTGACAACTTAAGTCAAACTACCAAATGAGCTAGATAACAGAGTATGAAAGCTTGTCAAAACATAGCAGGCATTGAGCATTGGGCATGATAGCATGGCAATATTCCAGTCTCTTTTCTGTTTCACAACTACGTTTTTGTGAACTGGCTCAAAGACAAAAAGCATGCTTATTAAATGAATCAGCAGCTAGTGATGAGCTTCAAAGAGCCAAGAGTGCATAAGCGTTCCATATTTATCCTCAATGAGAGAAGAACAGTCAAGTTCAATCTTCGCTGCCTCACATATTGCACATGGATTGTATTTTGTACAGTAACCATCATATCTGACTGCAAACAAATTATTGTTGAATCGAGTACTATGTCTGTTCTGTCTTCTAAGATTTTGTTGCTCAAGATTCTGCTCTGAAAACGAAGAAAATCTGCTGAAACATCTGGTTAGATGCTCCAAAACATTAGTCTCTAATTGTCCGTTCTTACCAAGAACACTTTTCGCCATTTTATGTAGCTAAAATACACACAAGCATGACAGTAAAATTGGCAATGCTCGTGAAATCATGCATCACTCATATCGGCCACAGATGGTGTGCAATCATAATTTTTTATATACAATGTACGATGTGAGTGCTCTAATTCATATGCAAAAAGGCAAACTAAAATCATATACAATGTTGTACTTCCAGACTGACTTGTTGATAACAAACTTGAATAAGACTTTCACAAGCATATTTGAAGTACCAACATATTAAAAAATTAACTACACATCAACAGCTTATTACACACTCATTTAATAATGCACAGATTTTGTTTTGCTCAGCCTTTTTCTCTTGTAATTCTAATCTGAGTTGCTAGTAAAAGTTACCAGTTTCTTAAGGTCACTCGTGTGAAGTTTACTACCTTTGAAACTCCTTACCTGCTTTTCACACTCGGAAAGGGCTTTCCATTTTTCTGCTAGAACTTTTGCCTGCTCCTAAAGCAGGACCAAAGAAAAAACTGATTAAGTTACTGGTAACTTGATAATGAATATGTGTAAGTACTTACAGCAATTTTTTGGTTGGGCTGTCTGGCTTCAATACAGAAAAAAGTATATGCCGATCGAGGAAGTCCTGGCTTCTTTAGCTGTCGCACCTTCTGAAAAGTCAAAAAATGGAGAACTGTACATGTTAGTACTGCCCTCGGAGTGATGTGAAAGTGGCCATAATCTACATTAAATGGCACTGGTATCTGTTGTCACAACAACAGATGTAACAATAAAAACCAAATAACAAGAAAAGCAGCTCACTGCCTCCAGACGACGACTCCTTCTCCTCAGGAGTGGGTGTTTGGCTTTTTGACCAGACGCCATAATCTCTTCAATATTCAAACTTGACAGATCTTCATTATACTGTTTCTCTTGTAGTACCATGGTATCCCTTGCTTTTTTGGCATACAGCTGAAATGTCAGAAAGATAAGCTCAGTAACAGTAGCATTAATTAACTATATCACGCATGTTGTAGATGCTATTCTTGCCTGTTTTGTATCCTCATCTACCGCCTTCCATTTTCCAGCAGCAATTAAGGCCACCTTTCGGAAATCTTTTCCTGCAAATGATAAACTGCTTAAAGTGACTTGATAGAGGTAAAAGCCTTGATACAAGTAATAAGCATCACCTGGCATTGTAAGTTGGTTGGCCTGCAGCAATACAACTAGCTTATCACTACCAACATAATTAAGCAGTGTTTACTGCAATGCACAAATGACTAAATATAAGTATTTAGAATAGAGCAAATCTATCTATGGAGAGAAGCTGGAAATTCCAAAGAATAGTGTTTCCTCTTTACAATCATCCTCACAATAAAAAGAGCCATCATGGCAACTCACAATCACAGCAAGATTGAAGAAGCCTATAATAGATTTTCAAACATCCAATAATTATTTTATGACAATGGTGACAAAGTTATGTCAGCTCGCTGAATCAGATAACTAAGAGAGAAACTTTTTCCAGAACTTGGTAAATTCAATGACGTTTTAGGACAAGCTCAGTGAGGTGAAGCACCAGGAACCTATAACAAACCAAAAAGCCAGGGAAAGGGCTGGACAAAGTAAACTCATCATAACATTGTAATGCAACTTCTGCTAATACCAGTTGTCAGTGGAAAAAGAGTGGGAAAGATTATTGGACTATTTGGCATGTCAAGCAATCAAATAGAGATGTGTATACTGAAAATCATTGACCAAACATAGAAAGGAATTGTTGAATGTATAAAAGATTCCTAACAGTACTGAAGGAAGCAGAGAGAGGAGGAGTTAATTACTTTGGGGGCCAAACTGTAAACACGCATAGCATTACGGCATAGATTATAAAACAAAAAGGTCTACTAGTCACAGCAAATACTCTTCATAAAGGTTTTTAGTTGTAAGTGAGTGCCAATATTTTAATGGAGACAGTTAGAGCCTAAATTATTGAGCACAAAATCCAGTCACCACCAACAACCTTCATACCAGCTTTCAGTGAAGGAATGAGCATATACTGAACCAATTCTCAACCCACTAAGCACATGGTTAAGCTTCAAACAATCTTTAAGCTTGTGACATCAAGCAAGCTTAGGTGAATAAAACACCATGACATCAATCAAAGATCAAACGGATCCAAGATGTACCAAGAGGACATGGTCAAAATATCGGGACGTGTTTTGAAAAACTTCCAGATGGCCCTGCGACATACAGACCTGTCCAACTCTTGTAGCTCATTGAACTTATCTCACTTTCAAAAACGTGTCTTTTTTGATGTGAGAATACTAATATCCTATTTTCACCTGCCTGCTTACATGAACAACAAATTAACCACCATGAAAGTATTGGCTCCAAGTAAGAAGACAATAAATTGCAAAAAAGGCAGCATACGCCATGGACTGTATTGAAATTCTTCTGTAAGTAGTGTAAATGCACTTGACTACGGCTCCTGGATTTCACAATGTGGAATTTTTTGTGTCTGCAAAGCACTAAGGTCAGCACCAGTTATTCCCATGTGAAGTTTGGAAGGTGCATAGATAGCTAAGGCACAGTGTTGAAAGAAATGTAAGCAGGCTGCACAAGTGCTTGAATGCACCGTATCCTAAAGAACGGGCGGATGGGTAGTACTCGGAGAACGATTTCAAGGTGCAATCATGAATGAAAAGTGTTTTTTCATTATTATTTATTTACTTGATGTAAAGCATCAGATGTGAGAAAAGGTCCACAAAGTGATGTTAGTTCAAGAAAGTTGGTAGATGCATGAGTTTGTCACTGAAAAAATCTAGTGCAAGCTTTTCCATATAAAAAAAAAAATGCTGCTTCAAACCAAACTGACGACTTGCTCAATTTGATGCTCAACATGCAAGAAAAGAGCCATTAAGTCACATTAAGGACTACACTGTCGCATAGTCTACAGAGGTTAAAGGTCATAGAACACATAATCTATAAGCCTTTTAAAAACTGCTGTTGCAAAAGCATGACATTAAAGCCATACAAGCTACTTAGTTGTTCTAAGCACCATTTTAGGTAAAAAAGCAGTGCTATTGCTACCTGTCAATGGCTAGAGTCTGAATAAAGTGAAAATAGTTCTGCTCTGTAAAAGTAACTGTATGTGCCAGTTCACTGTAGTGGCTATCTAATGAGGTCTTTTTTAGACAGCTATAGCGAATGCAGAACCAATGAATATATTATAGTTTTAAGAAAAGCTGGCGATGTCTGGGGAATGTTTGACTTCACAACGTCATATTTCAGCAGTTGATCAGCAATAGTATGATTACATGATCAGTAACAAACTGGCTCATGGCATAGTGGTGCTTGAATAAGTGTGCCAATGTGTGACCCACGGAGGCTCTGACAACCAAAGCGAGAGATGACATTTTTTTAGGAAAGTAAGAAGATTAGCACAATGCCAGCTTATGCCACGGTCATTGATGAAGTTGTAAAGTACTTTCATGAGCAATATGAGTTCGAACACACGAGCACGTGGCAAATAGCCTCGAACGCTATATCGGCTGATTCGCAGCGGCCGTTGTCGGAAGCAAAGTGGAAAGGGCACCGCTCTTCTGGTATCTGTTGACACTCCCGCCTAAGCATCGTTACTGCAAAACAGCGGCTTATTGCATGTTAGTGGCTGTGGTAATATGAACTCACATAACGCACACAGTCACACCGAATCACCCATGTAGCTGCTGAGATATCGGCTGTGACGTAGGCTGCCGTGATGCCACGCCAGTATTATATGTAGGCGGTGTCGGATGTGCATTTTCGTGCATGTCTTTCACTCACTTTGTTTTTCGTGCATTTTTCTTCGTGTTATCATCGCTAGCAGCAGATTGCACGCAATCATCAGCCATTTGCCCGCAACGCTAGGGAAGCGGGAGTGCCAACAGACAGTGGAAGACCACCCCTCTTTTCTCGTTCGGTTTCGGCTGCCCCATCCACGTATCACGTTATCTTGGTTTTGATGCCACTTGCCACCACGTCGCGTGTTTGAGCTCATATTGCTCACGATAGTACATCCATCAGTTAAGCAGGAGATGGCGAGATGCAAGCTGGTATGCAAATTGGTGCACCCATTTCGAACAGTTGGGATGTCAATACACACATTAATAGAGCGGAGACAATCAAGTGAACGGAGAAGCCCAAAACATTCATCTTGCAGCTATCTTACAGGTTAATGCAGCAAAATTTGAACGAAGAGCCCTGTGCAACCCTACCAAGCTGAGCACAGCAAATGTCATAAGGCAGAAACGATCATATGACATTGATTGATATGTGGGATTCAACATCCCAAAACCACCATATGATTATGATTGATGCCATAGTGGAGGGCTCCGGAAATTTCAACCACCTGAGGTTCTTCAATGTGCACCCAAATCTGAGCACACGGGCCTACAGCATTTTCGCCTACATTGAAAATGCAGCCCCGCCGCGGTGGTCTAGTGGCTAAGGTACTCGGCTGCTGACCCGAAGGTCGCGGGATCGAATCCCGGCTGCGGCGGCTGCATTTCCGATGGAGGCGGAAATGTTGTAGGCCCGTGTGCTCAGATTTTGGTGCACGTTAAAGAACCCAAGGTGGTCGAAATTTCCGGAGCCTTCCACTACGGCGTCTCTCATAATCATATGGTGGTTTTGGGACGTTAAACACCACAAATCAATCAAATCATTACATTGAAAATGCAGCTGGTGCAGCCGGGATTCGATCGCGCAAAAAAGCTAAAATTGTATGGTAAAAAAAGCATCTATAAGTGCATGCACACAAACTGCTACAACTTACAGCCTCTGTAGTGTAAGAAGCATATGAGCATATGCACTGCAAATACTCCAAGATTCCTTTCTTGTGGACGAGGCATATCGCCATTTAGTAGGGAGCAAAGCAATTCAGTGATTCTAGACAGTACAATGTGACAATAAGCTGCCGCATTATTAGGTACATTTCTTGAGAGTACATTTCAAGGAATTGTCCGGTTTTATAATATACACCATAACTACATTACTGAAGCTAGACATATGTGCGCAGTTTTTTTTTTAAAGCTGTATTGACAAATTAGACAAAAATTTCGGCTGCAAGCTCACAGAGACTCGAAACCAGAGAACCAAAACACCCCTAGTAAGACCAGCTTTAGCGACTTCACACGACCTATGCAGTCAATGCAGTCAAGTGGGAAGGTCTAACCAAGAATAAATGTTAGCAGGGCACAGTAAATGCATCAATATCACAACTTCACCCGGGTGATAGCTGGAGATCAATATCAATCGTAAAGGTGGTGGCAATGCGAGTTGCATGACTACTTGAAAACTGCGGCCGCCACGAACGTCGTGTTGCTGCAAAATTTTGCTGTATTTATACATACTAATGAGTTACATGAAGCTGAGCAGTTCACAAAAATTCCAAAGGTGCGACGTTCTAATTGACACTGCTAACAGGTCAAGTCATCCGTGCCTTTTCGTTTCCTTCAGACTAGAATGTCTTGCGAGCAAGCAAAATCGAGATCTTTGAATATGTTACCTGGGTTTTCTTTTTTCAACGAAGGCCAGATCGTCTTCAGAAATAAGTTATAACCAGACAGGCGCTTCGGACGGCATGGTAAACTAGCTTTGGTCGAGAGTTCACGAAAAGATAGCCACGCTCTTAACATCTGTAGTTCAAAGGTGAGCTGTTTACACTATTTTTGAGGGTATCGTTTGCCTGTTATGTTACTCCAGCCACAGGCTGTGCTCCAGCGTGCATAGTTGCACGGACTGCACGCGCCACGGCCTACTACTCGCAATACACGACCGTCAGATTGTAATGAGACAGTCACACTTCCCACTACCGTTGCGACCGTCCTCCATGACACACTTTCGACTACGACCTTGGCTTGGATAGCTTAAACGGCTTGGACGCACGGGCAGCGTGGGTAAGGTGTTCTATTATTCTAGAACACTATAGCGTGGGTTAAGTTTTTTTCTTCTTCTTCTTCTGGTCATCTGTGCCTTGCGTGCACGAGCACAGTCATTGATACGACGTGGCTCTCGTTCTTGGTCGACTGTTTTATTGTGATAAGAGGTGCAGTACAGTAGCAGGTTTGACGTGAGTCTGCTCGTGATGAGTTCTCCAAGAGCATTATTCAATGTCCCGCTATTTCAAAAGTATTTTGGTTTGGAGTTGCTCTACAAATCATGTAATGAGAGTTTGCAATCGAAACAGGATGCTCTAAATTGTTCTAGCTCACTATCTCCTTGTAAAAAATGGCAAACTTTGTGCAGGAACCGGAGAAATGGTAAGTGCTTTCAATCGTTTGCTGCCTACTTTAGTTTCGACTGCTACAGCGTTAGGACCATTTTGTTAGGATCATTTCCACACAAGCAAAAAAAAAATTGTAGATATGACTTAGGCAGAACTGGTATTCAACGAATAATATAATTTGACATAGTTTAGTGCGGCGTGAAAGCCTGAAAAACAGAGGTGAATATTTCACAATAAAGCAGTTTTGTTATTACTCAAACTTCGCTAATATTTTGTAATTTTTTGTGTTTATGTTTCAGTGCTTCATCACATGTATAAAGGGAAAAAAAACAATTGTGTAAAGGCATTAAATTTGTTGTAAATTTGTGTCGTTTGTATTGCCACCTACTGGCAGTCGGGGAAAGCATCCGCTATTGGTCAAGCGGTTGATTTGAAGATGCTGTGGCGTGTACTTATTTTTCTCTCATAATCCCATCATGACAACGTGAGATATGGCAGTGCGCATTAGTAACAAGAATGACACAAAAAAATAGGCACACATACGTGCTTCTGTATGTCTTCAGTGTTGTAGTGCTTTCTTCATGTGCTTTGACACATACCATCACGCTAATCTAACTAACCCACCTGCACATATCACTGTGTGTGTAGTATGTACATAGTTAACCATATATATATATATATATATATATATATATATATATAGATATATATATATATATATATATATATATATATATATATATATATATATATATATATATATATATATATATATATATATATATATATATATATATGGCACAACGGGAGCGTTGTCAACAAGGATAAATATATCTTTAGGCACGCCGTCCCGGACCCTCCCGGCACCGCGGCGACAATCTTGGGTGGCCCGACACACGCCAAGAACTGAACAGCACGTGATATGAACCGTAGGTGGATGTAGACGGACAGTTGGCTTCGTTTTCAGTGTTGACAGTGGTTCTTCCTCTTTTTACTTTCTTTCTTTCTTTTTTCTCCCCTTTTTTGTTTTTTTTCTTTTCCTTTTTCCAGTTCCCTCTCACTCTCGCAAACGTCTTTCAAGGCGAGAGGGACGCGGCAGCAAGGAAGTTTGGAAGCTCATGTCAGTATAACTCATCCCTGATGAAGGGAGGTCCCCTCCCGAAACTGTTGGGAAATAAATATATTTATCCTTGTTGACAACGCTCCCGTTGTGCCATATCCAATACCTTCACGAAGACTAACTGGCCCATTGAATTATTACTCCCACTATATATATATATATATATATATATATATATATATATATATATATATATATATATATATATATATATATATATATATATATTATATATATATATATGGTTCGATGCTCTATATATATATAGAGCATCGAACGCGTAATTCGAAGGTCGTAGGTTCGATTCCTGCTCACAGTTGGTAATTTTTTCAGCCACTTTTCTTTCTTCTAATTTACATTCCATTGGTTTTAATAACTTCCCCTGTACATTCCTTGGCATTACTGTCTGTTATATCTCATTAATATTGTGTTAAAACACGGAAAAACGAGCCCTTAGGTATACACTTCTTTCCCTTATTATATATATATATATATATATATATATATATATATATATATATATATATATATATATATATATATAGCAATTAGCATGACGTCTCTTATGTTGTAGTAACCGAAAGGAAAAAAAATATAATGCTTTGCATTGCTTGTTCACTATAAGAATTGCCAAATATTGTATTTAAAAAGAATATGTTTTGTTGACCATTATTCAATGAAAAAAAAAAAACGAATGTTGCTAGAGCAAACAAACCTGGCAAACCTTCCCCCACCAATCCTGTATTTTTCTTGTTCATCTTTTCGTCCCTTCCTCGATCTCCAATCAACAAATCTAAATAGTCCCCTCCTCTCCTTTTTCTCTTTGCTCTTATCCTGCATAAGGTACAGTGACTTGCATATTATACGATAGTAAATAATTATTCCTAAATAATTCATACTAATTACCTTATGCCTCAAACGAAATTTCTTTCACATTTTTCTTAAAATGAACTGTACAACAAGAAGAGTAAAAACAGTTAGCATTTTCTCACAATTTTTCTTAAGGCATAACTGTTCCCGGGCATTACAGGGTTAATTCGTTGCCTGAGGTCACTCGAGCTAAACTAAGCAGATTTTCTGTATGCTTTTGTCTGCACATAATATGTGTTACGTGTTTCCATTTGATGGCAACATAATCTCATTACATTTATATGAAAGAAGCAATCACATAGTGTCAGAAACACAAAGGCACAAGCAGGGGAAATTTTTTTAATAAACACCACCTAGTCTGCTGTACTAAATCTCTCCAAATCAATTGATATATTAAAATTTCAATGGTGTAGTAAGTGGAACAAGAAATGAAACTTATTATGCCCTGCTTCATTTTTCAATAAATCTTATAGTCCAGCATACATGTGCGAAGATGTCATTCTTGTGGTTTGTTGGAGAAAACAAAGACTGAATGTGCTTGGAAACCACGTTTTTTTTCCACTGGGATTTCAAGTGGTCAATGGAAAATACTTGTGAGTGCTGTGTAGTTGTAGTTGCCAGGTGCAACCCTGCCAGAAAATTCAGACTGACCCATGCTGCTTAAATAATTAAGGTTTTCTGCTGCTACGACTACTCAACCGTACTGTGAGATTAGATTATTAAGTTCACTGAAACAGCTTCAAACTGTTGTGGACCATGCCTAGAGGAGCAAAACGGAGAAGCGAGCGAGTTGGTACTGATTCATTATGGCATAAATACAGTGCAAAAAAAGACGAGGGCAAAAAAGTCTACACCACAAGCGCTTAGTGACAACTGAAAGCTTTATTGCTTGAACCGAAAATGTATAACATACAAACTTGATGCTGGGGAGGAAGGTAGGAAGGGGCTGCAGGAGGTGTGTTCTTGTTTTAGCTCCTTGCCTTTTGCTTTGCCCACGAAGTGTATTCGCAAGATTTAGTGGAGCGTCAAGCTTAGATGTTATTTATTTTCAGCTAGAGCAATAAAGATTTCATGATGATGATGATGATGATGATCCTTGACACTCTGGCGCACACCCACAAAGATTTCAGTTGTGAAAGCACTTGTCACGTTCCTTTTATTGTCCACGTCTTTTTTTTTGCACTACATTTATGTTGTAATGCTTAGAGAATAATACTGTTGTGTTCTGGGTTTCTGTTTCGGAATGACATGTGAGGATGCCAGGAGGCGCCGCTCTGACATCCGGGGTTTCAAGGCGACTGTAAAATAAAATCAGTGTGTGTTGGGTAACCGTGAAGTGCGGTTGTTGTTCTTTCTTTCGGCGTTTCGCGCCAACCCGCGTGTTCGGGCTGATCGGCGTCCCCGCCGGCCGCGTACGTCTCCGTCGGCCGTCTTCTTCTACTGCTTCGTCGGGACCAGCCAGCCCCCAACACAGCAATGGCGACGAGGATGGGATGGCGATACACTCGATCCAAAGCGGCTGCGCAGGGCGTGTCACACCGTCTGCGGTTCATGAATTGAGCCACACGTGCAACATAGCCCGTGTTCCTGCGAGCTGTATTCGCTACGACGAACCAGAGGCTTCTGGAGTCGTGGTCTTCATGTGAAACGAACAAGCAGGCGCTGCACAGCGAGTAGTTCTGGGAGATGTCGGCGCTCATGCCTCGAAGAAAGATGGTTGCCACGTCTTTGAAAATCGCCAGCAGACGTAGCTTTCGGATCGTCTTGCTTCGTGCTACAGCGCCACCGACACATTCAAGGCCTTTCAAGGATATACTGTTCTTGTTGAAGTGAATCCACAAGGTGAAATTCATGATGCTTCTGTTGTGTAGCAAGGACTGCGAAAGTGCTAGCCACCAATCGTCCAGTTTGGTCTCCCCTCTCCTGGTGAGTATCAAATCCAGCTTTTTCAGCGTGACCATCTTCGAGACGAATTCAACCAAAAGCCAGCCAAGCTCCTTGTCCCACTCCATTTATAGTCCCAAAAATGTCAACGGGGGATATGTGCTGAGCTCTTCATAAACTGCCCTTGCTGTGCATTTGTCCTGGGCCAGTCGACACGCCCGCCGTTCGGAGTAATTCGTCTAGTCCGCTTGAGAGAACCTATATTCGCCATAGGAGTCATGAAAGAAACCTTGTCTTCACACCCGATTTCTCTTACTTCTTTCACGACGTCTGACAGAAGAGAACGTTCGTGTTCGGCCACATTGACAGTGACCATCTTCAAGCTGTCGCGGACAACATATTTTACGGACGTGCGCGAGTGCGAGTTTCCCGCCAGAAAACTCGCGCAGCTCCAGCTCAAGCCAGCAGAGAAATTCGTTCCATAGTGGAATGCTGGCAAAAATCTGGCATCTTGAGTTCTCTGAGGCCGTGCAGGGGAGGCTGTAGTCGATCAGAGTTCCAGAGAATTGTCCTCTGGCGCCTTCCAGGTGAACCAACCGGTCGCCGATTTCGTCATGCGCCGGAGCTGCCGCTGCTGCACCCGCCGGAGTGTCCCTTTCGCCGCAAGTTCGACCGGCCATTTCGTCGCACTTTCGCAAGCTTCCGTGTCTAAAGGGCATGTGCTTTGTAGATCCACTTCATTGAATGTGCATGGAGCACAGGGCGTCTGGATGTTGGATTGAGGCTGCTTTTTCTGAAGAGGCAAGTCTTCAACCGTTGCTCCTGTGCTGGGAAGATGTTCACTTGCATTCAAAGGACTGTCTGTTCTTTCCCTCCTTTCCGACGGTGTTAACACACTCACAGCAACTTCAGCCCCATCCTTCCAAGATTGGAGTATGCTCTCCAGTACCTTCAGGCTCTCCTTGAATCTCGCTGTCGAGCAGTCTGATGCAAGGTCAGCCAAGTTTGAAGCAATGGAAGCTGCCTTTTTGAATTTTTGATGACCTGAAAGGACTTTTTCATCCTTCCGACTGCTCACTTGCGGCAGGTTGTCCACGTCCTGTTCACTGTTGTCTGCCAGCCCACAACTTTGTACATAGATGTCTAAAAACCATCTGCCAGCACAGATGGCTTTGTTGAACTTTGAGATGTTTAGATTATCCCGCACAGCAAAAATATGGCGGCAAGGCAGTTGCATCGCTTGCCTGAAGGCACACGTGCATTCTTGAGCTGTGGCAGAAAATTTGTTTGCATTGGCAAGTGCATCAATGCTCGTCATCACTGCTGCTGCATCAAGCTCTTCTTTCACACGATTGTAGGCATATGGTGTCAGTAACTTTAAGTAAAGCTTTGTCACCTCATCACCGTTGGTTACCACCCTTTGCTTCTGCAGCATAAGCGCTGCTTTGTGCATCTTCTCATTTCGCTGAGCATAAAACATTGCGAAAAACCTCTCCACAAACATCTCGAGGGAGCTGAAGTGTTCGACAAGCTGTTTGAGCTTCGAGTTCATGTTTTCTGCACGCTTGTTTGTGGCATTGAAAAAGTTGCCACACAACCATTTCATTCCCATCACCCACTCGTCGTGGAGGGTGTGCCAATTGGCATCAAAGTACTCCTACGGCCCTTGCAGCAGACATCTTTAGAATTGCATACAGGTCCTGATATTCGTCCTCATTCTTAGCGTATACCATGCGCTGCAGGATATCTAACGCCGTTTCTTGTTCGCCTTTTGTAATGCCAAGCTTGGTGACACTAACCTCCCGCCGGAAAGCCTGCAGTGTGTGGAACGAGCATATGTGCAGTGCAGATGATGGGAACAGCTCTTTGACAACACTCCTCTCCTTGACGTCCTTGTCTGCCATTGTGACTCGCACTGAATCCCATTTTGGGTTCAGAGACTTGAAGGCTTCAAAGAACCAACGGAGCGTTCAGCATCCTCCGCTGCAAAAGAGCCCAACCGAAACAATTTCGCTCTCACCGTTGCTGTTCTCAATAATAACAAGAAAACAGGCCATTCGTGTCTCCAGTAATTTGTAGGTAGCATCGATAAAAATCACCTCTGGACAATCATGAAAAGACCTCTCCATGTAGTCATCTTGGAAGTAGATAGCTTGCAAGTCATTGTTTTCATCTTTCAAGACTAACACTTGCACGATGGTCCTGCTGCAGGGTACGGACAACCTTAGGCAAGTTATTCCTTTGTGGGGCATTTTTTCCCTTCGCTGAAATATTGGAAAGGTCCTTCAACAGGACAGCGTTTCCACTTTCTTTTTGCATCTCTTGCCTTACCAATATCTTGTTGGCTTTGAGTTTCAACAGAGCACGAGCCTTGTCTTGCAGTTCAGAAGGGAGTCGCCTTTGCTGGGATAGGTGCTTGAAAAGTTCTGGTACAACTGCATGATTGTGCTCGAGGTTTAGCGATCGTACCTCCAGATGGCTGCCGTCTTTGTTTGCAGCTATGTAGATGTTGAATCCACAGTCCTTCTTGAAGGTTCTGGATAAACGGGAGGGGCGTAAAAGAATAAAACCAATAAGTCTGATGAGGTTTCAGGTCACTCGATCGCGACAATAAAAGCGTCTGGGGGCGATTGAAACCAAGGATACGAGTTTCCCCGTTTGGGCTTTACTGAAATCTAAAACACCGCACGCTGGTATGTTGTTTTTATGTACAATAACGCCAACATGATTTAAATGGGCATTATAAAACCACAAACTATTGATGTGTCCCGGTACAGCAGCATGCACTAAACCTACTCCCTCCCCCTATTGCGGCTGATTTTCGACGTAAGGCTACACACTTCCAAAAAGAATGACTTTAAAAATGACTTACGATGCTTTTTTCGCATCCTTGCTGCTGGTTACAAACTTCGTTCCACCGTGAATGCAGCAGTAACGTAGGTGGTAGTATTTGAGCTCTGGGGGCATCCTGGAGGCGATCTTTCCCGCGCGCTTTTTTGCCGTTTCAATAGTCCGCGCGTCTCTCTTCCACAGTTGCACTGAATTGGCTGTGCTGAACTTCTTCATCTTCTCCTCCAGTGCTGCAAAAGTGGCAAAGCGATCGCCGACGGCGATACGTCGCTGGCCCCTTGTGATTGGGGCCGGTCAGAAGTCCCTTGTGGCGGTTCCGACATCTTTAAACGTGTTGAACAACACACTTGCAAGGTGCATAAACCATCGGTATAGTGAATACTGGACGCGGCAACAGAAATGCAGAACAGCGAACCGAGACGCACTGGGGCTTCGCGCCAAATGAACGGGAAACTCTTTATTTTGCTGTCCGATGTCATGTCACTTTGAGCAGCCAATGAGGGGCGACCGCCGGCAGAATAGACACTGCGTATACTGTTCTTGTCGAAGTGAATCCACAAGGTGAAATTCATGATGCTTCTGTTGTGTAGCAATGACTGCGAAAGTGCTAGCCACCAATCGTCCAGTTTGGTCTCCCCTCTCCCGGTGAGTATCAAATCCAGCTTTTTCAGCGTGACCATCTTCGAGACGAATTCAACCAAAAGCCAGCCAAGCTCCTCGTCCCACTCCATTTGTAGTCCCAAAAATGTCAACGGGGGATATGTGCTGAGCTCTTCATAAACTGCCCTTGCTGTGCATTTGTCCTGGGCCAGTCGACACGCCCGCCGTTCGGAGTAATTCGTCTAGTCCGCTAGAGAGAACCGATATTCGCCATAGGAGTCGTGAAACAAACCTTGTCTTCACACCCGATTTCTCTTACTTCTTTCACGACGTCTGACAGAAGAGCACGTTCGTGTTCGGCGACATTGACAGTGACCATCTTCAAGCTGTCGTGACGAGACAAAAAGCAAAAGAAGTGTCCCCAGTGTTCATTGGACAAGATGCTCGCACTCAAGGTCATAAGCTCTAGGGTATTGTTCTTTGACAGTGCCCCTATCCAGGACGCGTTGATGCTATCCCTGGCAGCCGTTATTTCTTCTCTGCTCACAATAAAAGACACATTCGAGCAGTGCGACAGACCGAAGCTCCGCAACACCTCCTTTTGTGCCAGCATCTTAGCTCCTAGATTCCCGTTCCCTCTATCGCACAGCTCACGAGCTTCCAAGCTGCTCACCGTCGCATTCTTCAGCATGCCTTGGAAAATGCAATTCAGCTTATCGTACTGAACGGCACAACGTACTGAACGATGTTGGTCGCGGACAACATATTTTACGGACGTGCGCGAGTGCGAGTTTCCCGCCAGACAACTCCGCAGCTCCAGCTCAAGCCAGCAGAGAAATTCGTTCCATAGTGGAATGCTGGCAACAATCTGGCATCTTTAGTTCTCTGAGGCCGTGCAGGGGAGGCTGTAGTCGATCAGAGTTCCAGAGAATTGTCCTCTGGCGCCTTCCAGGTGAACCAACCGGTCGCCGATTTCGTCATGCGCCGAAGCTGCCGCTGCTGCACCCGCCGGACTGTCCCTTTCGCCGCAAGTTCGACCGGCCATTTCGTCGCACCTTCGCAAGCTTCCGTGTCTAAAGGGCATGTGCTTTGTAGATCCACTTCACTGAATGTGCATGGAGCACAGGGCGTCTGGATGTTGGATAGAGGCTGCTTTTTCTGAAGAGGCAAGTCTTCAACCATTGCTCCTTTGCTGGGAAGATGTTCACTTGCATTCAAAGGACTGTCTGTTCTTTCCCTCCTTTCCGACGGTGTTAACACACTCACAGCAACTTTAGCCCCATCCTTCCAAGATAGGAGTATGCTCTCCAGTACCTTCAGGCTCTCCTTGAATCTCGCTGTCGAGCAGTCTGATGCAAGGTCAGCCAAGTTTGAAGCAATGGAAGCTGCCTTTTTGAATTTTTGATGACCTAAAAGGACTTTTTCATCCTTCCGACTGCTCACTTGCAGCAGGTTGTCCACGTCCTGTTCACTGTTGTCTGCCAGCCCACAACTTTGTACATATATGTCTAAAAACCATCTGCCAGCACAGATGGCTTTGTTGAACTTTGAGATGTTTAGATTATCCCGCACAGCAAAAATATGGCAGCAAGGCAGTTGCATTGCTTGCCTGAAGGCACACGTGCATTCTTGAGCTGTGGCAGAAAATTTGTTTGCATTGGCAAGTGCATCAATGCTCGTCATCACTGCTGCTGCATCAAGCTCTTCTTTCACACGATTGTAGGTATATGGTGTCAGTAACTTTAAGTAAAGCTTTGTCGCCTCATCACCGCTGGTTACCACCCTTTGCTTCTGCAGCATAAGCGCTGCTTTGTGCATCTTCTCATTTCGCTGAGCATAAATCATTGCGAAAAACCTCTCCACAAACATCTCGAGGGAGCTGAAGTGTTCGACAAGCTGTTTGAGCTTCGAGTTCATGTTTTCTGCACGCTTGTTTGTGGCATTGAAGAAGTTGCCACACAACCATTTCATTCCCATCACCCACTCGTCGTGGAGGGTGTGCCAATTGGCATCAAAGTACTCCTACGGCCCTTGCAGCAGACATCTTTAGAATTGCATACAGGTCCTGATATTCGTCCTCATTCTTCGCGTATACCATGCGCTGCAGGATATCTAACGCCGTTTCTTGTTCGCCTTTTGTAATGCCAAGCTTGGTGACACTAACCTCCCGCCGGAAAGCCTGCAGTGTGTGGAACGAGCATATGTGCAGTGCAGATGATGGGAACAGCTCTTTGACAACACTCCTCTCCTTGACGTCCTTGTCTGCCATTGTGACTCGCACTAAATCCCATTTTGTTTTCAGAGACTTGAACGCTTCAAAGAACCAACGGAGCGTTGCAGCATCCTCCGTTGCAAAGAGCCCAACCGAAACAATTTCGCTCTCACCGTTGCTGTTCTCAATAATAACAAGAAAACAGGCCATTCGTGTCTCCAGTAATTTGTAGGTAGCATCGATAAAAATCACCTCTGGACAATCATGAAAAGACCTTTTCATGTAGTCATCCTGGAAGTAGATAGCTTGCAAGTCATTGTTTTCATCTTTCAAGACTAACACTTGCACGATGGTCCTGCTGCAGGGCACGGACAACCTTAGGCAAGTTATTCCTTTGTGGGGCATTTTTTCCCTTCGCTGAAATATTGGAAAGGTCCTTCAACAGGACAGCGTTTCCACTTTCTTTTCGCATCTCTTGCCTTACCAATATCTCGTTGGCTTTGAGTTTCAACACAGCACGAGCCTTGTCTTGCAGTTCAGAAGGGAGTCGCCTTTGCTGGGATAGGTGCTTGAAAAGTTCTGGTACAACTGCATGATTGTGCTCGAGGTTTAGCGATCGTACCTCCAGATGGCTGCCGTCTTTGTTTGCAGCTATGTAGATGTTGAATCCACAGTCCTTCTTGAAGGTTCTGGATAAACGGGAGGGGCGTAAAAGAATAAAACCAATAAGTCTGATGAGGTTTCAGGTCACTCTATCGCGACAATAAAAGCGTCTGGGGGCGATTGAAACCAAGGATACGAGTTTCCCCAGTTGGGCTTTACTGAGATCTAAAGCACCGCACGCTGGTATGTTGTTTTTATGTACAATAATGCCAACATGATTTAAATGGGCATTATAAAACCACAAACTATTGATGTGTCCCGGTACAGCAGCATGCACTAAACCTATTTCTTCCCCCTATTGCGGCTGATTTTCGACGTAAGGCTACACACTTTCAAAAAGAATGACTTTAAAAATGACTTACGATGCTTTTTGCGCATCCTTGCTGCTGGTTACAAACTTCGTTCCATTGTGAATGCAGCAGTAACGTAGGTGGTAGTATTTGAGCTCTGGGGGCATCCTGGAGGCGATCTTTCCCGCGCGCTTTTTTGCCGTTTCAATAGTCCGCGCGTCTCTCTTCCACAGTTGCACTGAATTGGCTGTGCTGAACTTCTCCATCTTCTCCTCCAGTGCTGCAAAAGTGGCAAAGCGATCGCCGACGGCGATGCGTCGCTGGCCCCTTGTGATTGGGGCCGGTCAGAAGTCCCTTGTGGCGGTTCCGACATCTTTAAACGTGTTGAACAACACACTTGCAAGGTGCATAAACCATCGGTATAGTGAATACTGGACGCGGCAACAGAAATGCAGAACAGCGAACCGAGCCGCACTGGGGCTTGGCACCAAATGAACGGGAAACTCTTTATTTTGCTGTCCGATGTCATGTCACTTTGAGCAGCCAATGAGGGGCGACCGCCGGCAGAATAGACACTGCGTATACTGTTCTTGTCGAAGTGAATCCACAAGGTGAAATTCATGATGCTTCTGTTGTGTAGCAATGACTGCGAAAGTGCTAGCCACCAATCGTCCAGTTTGGTCTCCCCTCTCCCGGTGAGTATCAAATCCAGCTTTTTCAGCCTGACCATCTTCGAGACGAATTCAACCAAAAGCCAGCCAAGCTCCCCGTCCCACTCCATTTGTAGTCCCAAAATTGTCAACGGGGGATATGTGCTGAGCTGTTCATAAACTGCCCTTGCTGTGCATTTGTCCTGGGCCAGTCGACACGCCCGCCGTTCGGAGTAATTCGTCTAGTCCGCTAGAGAGAACCGATATTCGCCATAGGAGTCATGAAACAAACCTTGTCTTCACACCCGATTTCTCTTACTTCTTTCACGACGTCTGACAGAAGAGCACGTTCGTGTTCGGCGACATTGACAGTGACCATCTTCAAGCTGTCGCGGACAACATATTTTACGGACGTGCGCGAGTGCGAGTCTCCCGCCAGACAACTCGCGCAGCTCCAGCTCAAGCCAGCAGAGAAATTCGTTCCATAGTGGAATGCTGGCAACAATCTGGCATCTTGAGTTCTCTGAGGCCGTGCAGGGGAGGCTGTAGTCGATCAGAGTTCCAGAGAATTGTCCTCTGGCGCCTTCCAGGTGAACCAACCGGTCGCCGATTTCGTCATGCGCCGGAGCTGCCGCTGCTGCACCCGCCGGAGTGTCCCTTTCGCCGCAAGTTCGACCGGCCATTTCGTCGCACTTTCGCAAGCTTCCGTGTCTAAAGGGCATGTGCTTTGTAGATCCACTTCATTGAATGTGCATGGAGCACAGGGCGTCTGGATGTTGGATTGAGGCTGCTTTTTCTGAAGAGGCAAGTCTTCAACCGTTGCTCCTGTGCTGGGAAGATGTTCACTTGCATTCAAAGGACTGTCTGTTCTTTCCCTCCTTTCCGACGGTGTTAACACACTCACAGCAACTTCAGCCCCATCCTTCCAAGATTGGAGTATGCTCTCCAGTACCTTCAGCCTCTCCTTGAATCTCGCTGTCGAGCAGTCTGATGCAAGGTCAGCCAAGTTTGAAGCAATGGAAGCTGCCTTTTTGAATTTTTGATGACCTGAAAGGACTTTTTCATCCTTCCGACTGCTCACTTGCGGCAGGTTGTCCACGTCCTGTTCACTGTTGTCTGCCAGCCCACAACTTTTTACATAGATGTCTAAAAACCATCTGCCAGCACAGATGGCTTTGTTGAACTTTGAGATGTTTAGATTATCCCACACAGCAAAAATATGGCGGCAAGGCAGTTGCATCGCTTGCCTGAAGGCACACGTCCATTCTTGAGCTGTGGCAGAAAATTTGTTTGCATTGGCAAGTGCATCAATGCTCGTCATCACTGCTGCTGCATCAAGCTCTTCTTTCACAGGATTGTAGGCATATGGTGTCAGCAACTTTAAGTAAAGCTTTGTCGCCTCATCACCGTTGGTTACCACCCTTTGCTTCTGCAGCATAAGCGCTGCTTTGTGCATCTTCTCATTTCGTTGAGCATTGCGAAAAAACCTCTCCACAAACATCTCGAAGGAGCTGAAGTGTTCGACAAGCTGTTTGAGCTTCGAGTTCATGTTTTCTGCACGCTTGTTTGTGGCATTAAAGAAGTTGCCACACAACCATTTCATTCCCATCACCCACTCGTCGTGGAGGGTGTGCCAATTGGCATCAAAGTACTCCACTACGGCCCTTGCAGCAGACATCTTTAGAAGGGCATACAGGTCCTGATATTCGTCCTCATTCTTAGCGTATACCATGCGCTGCAGGATATCTAACGCCGTTTCTTGTTCGCCTTTTGTAATGCCAAGCTTGGTGACACTAACCTCCCGCCGGAAAGCCTGCAGTGTGTGGAACGAGCATATGTGCAGTGCAGATGATGGGAACAGCTCTTTGACAACACTCCTCTCCTTGACGTCCTTGTCTGCCATTGTGACTCGCACTGAATCCCATTTTGGGTTCAGAGACTTGAAGGCTTTAAAGAACCAACGGAGTGTCTCAGCATCCTCCGTTGCAAAGAGCCCAACCGAAACAATTTCGCTCTCACCGTTGCTGTTCTCAATGATTACAAGAAAACAGGCCATTCGTGTCTCCAGTAATTTGTAGGTAGCATCAATAAAATTCACCTCTGGACAATCATGAAAAGACCTTTTCATGTAGTCATCTTGGAAGTAGATAGCTTGCAAGTCATTGTTTTCATCTTTCAAGATTCTAACACTTGAACGATGGTCCTGCTGCAGGGCACGGACAACCTCAGGCTAGTTATTCCTTTGTGGGGCATTTTTTCCCTTCGCTGAAATATTGGAAAGGTCCTTCAACAGGACAGCGTTTCCACTTTCTTTTTGCATCTCTTGCCTTACCAATATCTTGTTGGCTTTGAGTTTCAACAGAGCACGAGCCTTGTCTTGCAGTTCAGAAGGGAGTCGCCTTTGCTGGGGTAGGTGCTTGAAAAGTTCTGGTACAACTGCATGATTGTGCTCGAGGTTTAGCGATCGTACCTCCAGATGGCTGCCGTCTTTGTTTGCAGCTATGTAGATGTTGAATCCACAGTCCTTCTTGAAGGTTCTGGATAAACGGGAGGGGCGTAAAAGAATAAAACCGATAAGTCTGATGAGGTTTCAGGTCACTTGATCGCGACAATGAAAGCGTCTGGGGGCGATTGAAACCAAGGATACGAGTTTCCCTGTTTGGGCTTTACTGAAATCTAAAACACCGCACGCTGGTATGTTGTTTTTATGTACAATAACGCCAACATGATTTAAATGGGCATTATAAAACCACAAACTATTGATGTGTCCCGGTACAGCAGCATGCACTAAACCTACTCCTTCCCCCTATTGCGGCTGATTTTCGACGTAAGGCTACACACTTCCAAAAAGAATGTCTTTAAAAAGACTTACGATGCTTTTCGCACATCCTTGCTGCTGGTTACAAACTTCGTTCCACCGTGAATGCAGCAGTAACGTAGGTGGTAGTATTTGAGCTCTGGGGGCATCCTGGACGCGATCTTTCCTGCGCGCTTTTTGCCGTTTCAATAGTCCGCGCGTCTCTCTTCCACAGTTGCACCGAATTGGCTGTGCTGAACTTCTCCATCTTCTCCTCCAGTGCTGCAAAAGTGGCAAAGCGATCGCCGACGGCGATTACGGCGTCGCTGGCCCCTTTTGATTGCGGCCGGTCAGAAGTCCCTTAGGCGGTTTCGACATCTTTAAACGGGTTGAACAACACACTTGCAAGGTGCATAAACTATCGGTATAGTGAATACTGGACGCGGCAACAGAAATGCAGAACAGCGAACCGAGACGCACTGGGGCTTGGCGCCAAATGAACGGGAAACTCCTTATTTTGCTGTCCGATGTCATGTCACTTTGAGCAGCCAATGAGGGGCGACCGCCGGCAGAATAGACACTGCGTATACTGTTCTTGTCGAAGGGAATCCACAAGGTGAAATTTATGATGCTTCTGTTGTGTAGCAAGGACTGCGAAAGTGCTAGCCACCAATCGTCCAGTTTGGTCTCCCCTCTCCCGGCGAGTATCAAATCCAGCTTTTTCAGCGTGACCATCTTCGAGACGAATTCAACCAAAAGCCAGCCAAGCTCCTTGTCCCACTCCATTTGTAGTCCCAAAAATGTCAACGGGGGATATGTGCTGAGCTCTTCATAAACTGCCCTCTCTGTGCATTTGTCCTGGGCCACTCGACACACCCGCCGTTCGGAGTAATTCGTCCAGTCCGCTAGAGAGAACCTATATTCGCCATAGGACTCATGAAAGAAACCTTGTCTTCACACCCGATTTCTCTTACTTCTTTCACGACGTCTGACAGAAGAGCACGTTCGTGTTCGGCCACATTGACAGTGACATAGCCTTCTTTATTTTCTGTGCCTGTGCTTTGCCGCCAGGATCAAAGGGAGCCGACCGTCAGGCTGAGTTCCCGCAATCACCACCAGGCGGCGCTGCCTTCCCAGAACAGGCAGAGCCTGTTCACTGACTCCGGTGCTACCGCCGGCACTGACGGGTGGGTCCTTCGTTGCGCGTTTGTAAGCGCGGCAAGCTTAAAAAACAAAAGTGTGATACCACTCCCGTGTGCCACTTAAATATTTAGGAGAGAACATATGCAAGAGAGAAAGAATAAGTACGCAAGATAGCACATTGAACAGAACACCATACCTTCAAGGAAACGGTAGAGAAACTTGTTTATTGCGTATTAATTAATTCACAACCTGCGGAAACGAACAAGAGGGCGTCGATCGAAACGTTTCTCACACGCACACAGTCTGACGAGCTTTAGTACCCTCGTTGACACTGTTCACAAGCAGCAATCACAATTTTAGCACTTTTCGCGAAAGTGGCTTCACTTCGAAGACCCTCAAAAAGTCATGCTTGTCCGTCACTTTCATTGCAAAATTCGTGAAAATGGGACGGAAGAACTTTCTGACACACTGGCTCAGAAAGTTCTGAGCCAGTTCTGAGAAAGTTCTGACACACTGAAAATGGGACGGGGACATTCTGACACACTGGCTCTTTTTCTGATCGCCGCGTCACTTCTCGGGGCTTTTGTCGAAGGCTGCAAGTAGCGCGGATATTCTTCGAATACGCTAGGCACCACACCTTTCATAAGCCTTCGTGTTTTACATCCTTGCTTAAAATCAGAAGCTGCGAAATGACGACTGCACACGGTTGAGTAGCAGGAAGTGGTGTTCGGCGTCCAATTGTCTCTCGAAATGACTTTTATCCACTTTTGCCGCAACTCCTCGTCGCTTAGAATTTTGTGGAATGAAATTCCTACTTCCTTCTTTTTGCTTGAAGACATGCAACCGGGCACGCAACAGTACGCCATCGCACCTGATGCGGGTCATCACAGCCGAATGAACCACGGAGACTTGTGTGCGTAGGCCTCTGCACGAGACAGAAACGAGAGAAACCGTAAACTAACATTCCTGATTACTTAGCGAAATTCGCTGATAGGTGCGCGGAAAAGCCTCACGAGAAAGAAGCGCGAAAAATGATAGCAAAGCATGAAACCGGCCCTGCAAACACGAGGTGCAAACGACGTTGTTTGTTTACACGCACTCACTTATTGCCGCGTGTCATCTGTTCACGCAACACAATGAAGCAACAGTTAAATATCATACTTGCTGAAAGTACTACGCTGCGAAGATAGGTGCGCGGAAAAGTATTGCCAGAAAGAAGCGCGAAAAATGATAGCCGCGCTTGACAACGGCCGTGCAAACGCGGGGTACAAACGACGTTGTTTGTTCATACGCACTCAGTTAATGCCGCGTGTCATCTGCTCACGCAACACAATGAAGCAACAGTTACAATTATACTTGCTGAAAGTACTACGTACCGTTTTGGTCGTAAATAATTGGTGTTGCAAACGTATGCGACAAGAACAAAGGTTTCCTGGAGATGCGTCGCCGCGGCTGAATGCGCCGACTCGATTCTGGGATGCGAGCGCCCCTGGCGGACAGCAGACGCAAAAAGAGAGGAGGATGCGGGAGGCGGGCCGAACGGGCCCGGCGGACTGACTGCGCGGGCACAGAAAATAAAGGAGGCTTTGACAGTGACCATCTTCAAGCTGTTGTGACGAGACAAAAAGCGAAAGAAGTGTCCCCAGTGCTCATTGGACAAGATGCTCGCACTCAAGGTCATAAGCTCTAGGGTATTGTTCTTTGACAGTGCCCCTATCCAGGACGCGTTGATGCTATCCTTGGCAGCCATTATTTCTTCTCTGCTCACAATAAAAGACACATTCGAGCAGTGCGACAGACCGAAGCTCCGCAACACCTCCTTTTGTGCCAGCATCTTAGCTCCTAGATTCCCGTTCCCTCTATCGCACAGCTCACGAGCTTCCAAGCTGCTCACCGTCGCATTTTTCAGCATGCCTTGGAAAATGCGATTCAGCTTATCGTACTGAACGGCACAACGTACTGAACGATGTTGGTCGCGGACAACATATTTTACGGACGTGCGCGAGTGCGAGTTTCCCGCCAGAAAACTCGCGCAGCTCCAGCTCAAGCCAGCAGAGAAATTCGTTCCATAGTGAAATGCTGGCAACAATCTCGCATCTTGAGTTCTCTGAGGCCGTGCAGGGGAGGCTGTAGTCGATCAAAGTTCCAGAGAATTGTCCTCTGGCGCCATCCAGGTGAACCAACCGGTCGCCGATTTCGTCATGCGCCGGAGCTGCCGCTGCTGCACCCGCCGGAGTGTCCCTTTCGCCGCAAGTTCGACCGGCCATTTCGTCGCACCTTCGCAAGCTTCCGTGTCTAAAGGGCATGTGCTTTGTAGATCCACTTCACTGAATGTGCATGGAGCACAGGGCATCTGGATGTTGGATAGAGGCTGCTTTTTCTGAAGAGGCAAGTCTTCAACCATTGCTCCTGTGCTGGGAAGATGTTCACTTGCATTCAAAGGACTGTCTGTTCTTTCCCTCCTTTCCGACGGTGTTAACACACTCACAGCAACTTCAGCCCCATCCTTCCAAGATTGGAGTATGCTCTCCAGTACCTTCAGCCTCTCCTTGAATCTCACTGTCGAGCAGTCTGATGCAAGGTCAGCCAAGTTTGAAGCAATGGAAGCTGCCTTTTTAATTTTTGATGACCTGAAAGGACTTTTTCATCCTTCCGACTGCTCACTTGCGGCAGGTTGTCCACGTCGTGTTCACTGTTGTCTGCCAGCCCACAACTTTGTACATAGATGTCTAAAAACCATCTGCCAGCACAGATGGCTTTGTTGAACTTTGAGATGTTTAGATTATCCCGCACAGCAAAAATATGGCAGCAAGGCAGTTGCATCGCTTGCCTGAAGGCACACGTGCATTCTTGAGCTGTGGCAGAAAATTTGTTTGCATTGGCAAGTGCATCAATGCTCGTCATCACTGCTGCTGCATCAAGCTCTTCTTTCACACGATTGTAGGCATATGGTGTCAGTAACTTTAAGTAAAGCTTTGTCGCCTCATCACCGTTGGTTACCACCCTTTGCTTCTGCAGCATAAGCGCTGCTTTGTGCATCTTCTCATTTCGCTGAGCATAAAACATTGCGAAAAACCTCTCCACAAACATCTCGAGGGAGCTGAAGTGTTCGACAAGCTGTTTGAGCTTCGAGTTCATGTTTTCTGCACGCCTGTTTGTGGCATTGAAGAAGTTGCCACACAATCATTTCATTCCCATCACCCACTCGTGGAGAGTGTGCCAATTGGCATCAAAGTACTCCTACGGCCCTTGCAGCAGACATCTTTAGAATTGCATACAGGTCCTGATATTCGTCCTCATTCTTAGCGTATACCATGCGCTGCAGGATATCTAACGCCGTTTCTTGTTCGCCTTTTGTAATGCCAAGCTTGGTGACACTAACCTCCCGCCGGAAAGCCTGCAGTGTGTGGAACGAGCATATGTGCAGTGCAGATGATGGGAACAGCTCTTTGACAACCTTGACGTCCTTGTCTGCCATTGTGACTCGCACTGAATCCCATTTTGGGTTCAGAGACTTGAAGGCTTCAAAGAACCAACGGAGCGTTGCAGCATCCTCCGTTGCAACCCAACCAAAACAATTTCGCTCTCACCGTTGCTGTTCTCAATAATAACAAGAAAACAGGCCATTCGTGTCTCCAGTAATTTGTAGGTAGCATCGATAAAAATCACCTCTGGACAATCGTGAAAAGACCTTTTCATGTAGTCATCCTGGAAGTAGATAGCTTGCCAGTCATTGTTTTCATCTTTCAAGACTAACACTTGCACGATGGTCCTGCTGCAGGGCACGGACAACCTTAGGCAAGTTATTCCTTTGTGGGGCATTTTTTCTCTTCGCTGAAATATTGGAAAGGTCCTTCAACAGGACAGCGTTTCCACTTTCTTTTTGCATCTCTTGCCTTACCAATATCTTGTTGGCTTTGAGTTTCAACAGAGCACGAGCCTTGTCTTGCAGTTCAGAAGGGAGTCGCCTTTGCTGGGGTAGGTGCTTGAAAAGTTCTGGTACAACTGCATGATTGTGCTCGAGGTTTAGCGATCGTACCTCCAGATGGCTGCCGTCTTTGTTTGCAGCTATGTAGATGTTGAATCCACAGTCCTTCTTGAAGGTTCTGGATAAACGGGAGGGGCGTAAAAGAATAAAACCGATAAGTCTGATGAGGTTTCAGGTCACTTGATCGCGACAATGAAAGCGTCTGGGGGCGATTGAAACCAAGGATACGAGTTTCCCTGTTTGGGCTTTACTGAAATCTAAAACACCGCACGCTGGTATGTTGTTTTTATGTACAATAACGCCAACATGATTTAAATGGGCATTATAAAACCACAAACTATTGATGTGTCCCGGTACAGCAGCATGCACTAAACCTACTCCTTCCCCCTATTGCGGCTGATTTTCGACGTAAGGCTACACACTTCCAAAAAGAATGTCTTTAAAAAGACTTACGATGCTTTTCGCACATCCTTGCTGCTGGTTACAAACTTCGTTCCACCGTGAATGCAGCAGTAACGTAGGTGGTAGTATTTGAGCTCTGGGGGCATCCTGGACGCGATCTTTCCTGCGCGCTTTTTTGCCGTTTCAATAGTCCGCGCGTCTCTCTTCCACAGTTGCACTGAATTGGCTGTGTTGAACTTCTCCATCTTCTCCTCCAGTGCTGCAAAAGTGGCAAAGCGATCGCCGACGGCGATGCGTCGCTGGCCCCTTGTGATTGGGGCCGGTCAGAAGTCCCTTGTGGCGGTTCCGACATCTTTAAACGTGTTGAACAACACACTTGCAAGGTGCATAAACCATCGGTATAGTGAATACTGGACGCGGCAACAGAAATGCAGAACAGCGAACCGAGCCGCACTGGGGCTTGCCACCAAATGAACGGGAAACTCTTTATTTTGCTGTCCGATGTCATGTCACTTTGAGCAGCCAATGAGGGGCGACCGCCGGCAGAATAGACACTGCGTATACTGTTCTTGTCGAAGTGAATCCACAAGGTGAAATTCATGATGCTTCTGTTGTGTAGCAATGACTGCGAAAGTGCTAGCCACCAATCGTCCAGTTTGGTCTCCTCTCTCCCGGTGAGTATCAAATCCAGCTTTTTCAGCGTGACCATCTTCGAGACGAATTCAACCAAAAGCCAGCCAAGCTCCCCGTCCCACTCCATTTGTAGTCCCAAAATTGTCAACGGGGGATATGTGCTGAGCTCTTCGTAAACTGCCCTTGCTGTGCATTTGTCCTGGGCCAGTCGACACGCCCGCCGTTCGGAGTAATTCGTCTAGTCCGCTAGAGAGAACCGATATTCGCCATAGGAGTCATGAAACAAACCTTGTCTTCACACCCGATTTCTCTTACTTCTTTCACGACGTCTGACAGAAGAGCACGTTCGTGTTCGGCGACATTGACAGTGACCATCTTCAAGCTGTCGCGGACAACATATTTTACGGACGTGCGCGAGTGCGAGTTTCCCGCCAGACAACTCCGCAGCTCCAGCTCAAGCCAGCAGAGAAATTCGTTCCATAGTGGAATGCTGGCAACAATCTGGCATCTTGAGTTCTCTGAGGCCGTGCAGGAGAGGCTGTAGTCGATCAGAGTTCCAGAGAATTGTCCTCTGGCGCCTTCCAGGTGAACCAACCGGTCGCCGATTTCGTCATGCGCCGGAGCTGCCGCTGCTGCACCCGCCGGAGTGTCCCTTTCGCTGCAAGTTCGACCGGCCATTTCGTCGCACCTTCGCAAGCTTCCGTGTCTAAAGGGCATGTGCTTTGTAGATCCACTTCACTGAATGTGCATGGAGCACAGGGCGTCTGGATGTTGGATTGAGGCTGCTTTTTCTGAAGAGGCAAGTCTTCAAACGTTGCTCCTGTGCTGGGAAGATGTTCACTTGCATTCAAAGGACTGTCTGTTCTTTCCCTCCTTTCCGACGGTGTTAACACACTCACAGCAACTTCAGCCCCATCCTTCCAAGATTGGAGTATGCTCTCCAGTACCTTCAGCCTCTCCTTGAATCTCACTGTCGAGCAGTCTGATGCAAGGTCAGCCAAGTTTGAAGCAATGGAAGCTGCCTTTTTAATTTTTGATGACCTGAAAGGACTTTTTCATCGTTCCGACTGCTCACTTGCGGCAGGTTGTCCACGTCGTGTTCACTGTTGTCTGCCAGCCCACAACTTTGTACATAGATGTCTAAAACCATCTGCCAGCACAGATGGCTTTGTTGAACTTTGAGATGTTTAGATTATCCCGCACAGCAAAAATATGGCAGCAAGGCAGTTGCATCGCTTGCCTGAAGGCACACGTGCATTCTTGAGCTGTGGCAGAAAATTTGTTTGCATTGGCAAGTGCATCAATGCTCGTCATCACTGCTGCTGCATCAAGCTCTTCTTTCACAGGATTGTAGGCATATGGTGTCAGCAACTTTAAGTAAAGCTTTGTCGCCTCATCACCGTTGGTTACCACCCTTTGCTTCTGCAGCATAAGCGCTGCTTTGTGCATCTTCTCATTTCGTTGAGCATAAATCATTGCGAAAAACCTCTCCACAAACATCTCGAGGGAGCTGAAGTGTTCGACAAGCTGTTTGAGCTTCGAGTTCATGTTTTCTGCACGCCTGTTTGTGGCATTGAAGAAGTTGCCACACAACCATTTCATTCCCATCACCCACTCGTGGAGAGTGTGCCAATTGGCATCAAAGTACTCCTACGGCCCTTGCAGCAGACATCTTTAGAATTGCATACAGGTCCTGATTTTCGTCCTCATTCTTAGCGTATACCATGCGCTGCAGGATATCTAACGCCGTTTCTTGTTCGCCTTTTGTAATGCCAAGCTTGGTGACACTAACCTCCCGCCGGAAAGCCTGCAGTGTGTGGAACGAGCATATGTGCAGTGCAGATGATGGGAACAGCTCTTTGACAACCTTGACGTCCTTGTCTGCCATTGTGACTCGCACTGAATCCCATTTTGGGTTCAGAGACTTGAAGGCTTCAAAGAACCAACGGAGCGTTGCAGCATCCTCCGTTGCAACCCAACCAAAACAATTTCGCTCTCACCGTTGCTGTTCTCAATAATAACAAGAAAACAGGCCATTCGTGTCTCCAGTAATTTGTAGGTAGCATCGATAAAAATCACCTCTGGACAATCGTGAAAAGACCTTTTCATGTAGTCATCCTGGAAGTAGATAGCTTGCAAGTCATTGTTTTCATCTTTCAAGACTAACACTTGCACGATGGTCCTGCTGCAGGGCACGGACAACCTTAGGCAAGTTATTCCTTTGTGGGGCATTTTTTCCCTTCGCTGAAATATTGGAAAGGTCCTTCAACAGGACAGCGTTTGCACTTTCTTTTTGCATCTCTTGCCTTGCCAATATCTTGTTGGCTTTGAGTTTCAACAGAGCACGAGCCTTGTCTTGCAGTTCAGAAGGGAGTCGCCTTTGCTGGGGTAGGTGCTTGAAAAGTTCTGGTACAACTGCAACATTGTGCTCGAGGTTTAGCGATCGTACCTCCAGATGGCTGCCGTCTTTGTTTGCAGCTATGTAGATGTTGAATCCACAGTCCTTCTTGAAGGTTCTGGATAAACGGGAGGGGCGTAAAAGAATAAAACCAATAAGTCTGATGAGGTTTCAGGTCACTCTATCGCGACAATAAAAGCGTTCTGGGGGCGATTGAAACCAAGGATACGAGTTTCCCCAGTTGGGCTTTACTGAGATCTAAAGCACCGCACGCTGGTATGTTGTTTTTATGTACAATAATGCCAACATGATTTAAATGGGCATTATAAAACCACAAAC
>WOVY01012490.1:0-140345 GCA_013436015.1 Rhipicephalus annulatus
TGAGCTCTTCATAAACTGCCCTTGCTGTGCATTTGTCCTGGGCCAGTCGACACGCCCGCCGTTCGGAGTAATTCGCTTAGTCCGCTAGAGAGAACCGATATTCGCCATAGGAGTCATGAAAGAAACCTTGTCTTCACACACGATTTCTCTTACTTCTTTCACGACGTCTGACAGAAGAGCACGTTGTGTTCGGCCACATTGACAGTGACCATCTTCAAGCTGTCGTGACGAGACAAAAAGCGAAAGAAGTTTCCCCAGTGCTCATTGGTCAAGATGCTCGCACTCAAGGTCATAAGCTCGAGGGTGTTGTTCTTTGACAGTGCCCCTATCCAGGATGCGTTGATGCTATCCGTGGCAAGCGTTATTCTTCTCTGCTCACCAATAAAGACACATTCGAGCAGTGCGACAGACCGAAGCTCCGCAACACCTCCTTTTGTGCTAGCATCTTAGCTCCTAGATTCCGTTCCCTCTATCGCACAGCTCACGAGCTTCCAAGCTGCTCACCGTCGCATTCTTCAGCATGCCTTGGAAAATGCAATTCAGCTTATCGTACTGAACGGCACAACGTACTGAACGATGTTGGTCGCGGACAACATATTTTACGGACGTGCGCGAGTGCGAGTTTCCCGCCAGACAACTCGCGCAGCTCCAGCTCAAGCCAGCAGAGAAATTCGTTCCATAGTGGAATGCTGGCAACAATCTGGCATCTTGAGTTCTCTGAGGCCGTGCAGGGGAGGCTGTAGTCGATCAGAGTTCCAGAGAATTGTCCTCTGGCGCCTTCCAGGTGAACCAACCGGTCGCTGATTTCGTCATGCGCCGGAGCTGCCGCTGCTACACCTGCCCGAGTGTCCCTTTCGCCGCAAGTTCGACCGGCCATTTCGTCGCATCTTCGCAAGCTTCCGTTGCAACCGAACAACACTTTCAAACACGAAGCCCAGGTGTCGCAGCCTTGAGCTCGGTGGCTGCCGACTCCGCTGCGAACTGGTGAACACGCATCCGATGCAGTGCCTATGAGTACAGGCGAGCAACCGTCCCGTTTGGCTTTGCATACTTTGGAAGCCACCAACGCGTCGCCGACGCCAGCGTCGGCCGATGCCTTCAGGAATGCTGTTGCTCTTTTCGATGAGCATTTTAAAGATGTCTCGTGCGATTATCTCGCACGCGTAAAATTCCAAGAAAGGCGACAATTGCCTGGCGAGCCAGTCGCCGAGTTCATTACTTCTCTTCGAACGCTCGCCGCGTCGTGCGGCTTCGGCGCGCTCGAGGATGATATGATCCGCCATCAGCTTTTCACCGGCGTAGCCTCGCAAAACGTCCGCTGCATCATGCTTCAAAAAGGCTCCTCGATTTCATTATCCGATGCGCTCTCGATTGCGCGAGAGGACGAGCTTATGCGCTCCCAGTTTGAGCAATTCGCTCCGCATTCAGTGCAGCAACTTTCTGCTGTGGCGGGCCAAGGCGGCGGCTCCTTGTTTCACGGGACGCGTCAACATGGCGGCCCTTCGTCTCGGCGTGGCGGCCAACATGGACGCCCGCCTGCAGAGTCCTTCCATGGCGGCCAACATGGCGGCCCCTCTGCGTCACGGGGGCGAGGAAGCCAACAATGTGGCGACCCCATTCCGCCAAATTCTGGTTTTCAGGAACAGCACCGAGCTCCTAACTCGCGTTCGTAATTTTCTTCTTCAAGCGCAAACGCGCATTGCTTTCGTTGTGGATCGGCTCGGCATTTAGCCAATTTTGCGCAGTGTCCCGCGAGAAACCGCACTTGTCTTGCGTGCGGAAAAATCGGACATTTTCAGTCCGTATGCAATTCCCGTCCAGCAAATCTTCCTGAACCAGTTTCTTCGTCCGCTCCTCCGAGCACTGCACAAACCAATACGGTCACTGTTTTAAATGCGGATGGCCTCCACACTACGTCCGAGCCCAGCATCGTAGCTTCAGTGGGCCATGTGCCCTTGTCATTTCTCGTGGACACTGGTGCCTCAATCTCTTCAATCAGTGCCGCTGCCTTTCAGAGTCATTTTTCCAACATTCGGCTTTTCCTTCACACGTCGTTCTACAAACATATTCCAAGGGAATGATTGATAATTTAGGTCAATTTACAGCTCAGGTCTCCTATCGTAGTCGCACTGCTTCCATTACTTTTATGTAACAGCCAATGGCAGCTCACTTTTGGGACGTGATGCCATCAGGGCTTTGTCCATCAACATCGTCGGTGCGTCTATGACGTGTGCTCAAGTCGACGTCCAAGATGATCTTCCGGCCAACGCGCCTTCTGAATTCCACCACCTTTTCACCCGTGAACTGGGTTGTGTGCGCGGTTTTGTGCATAAAGTGATGCGTCGACCAGGTGTGTGCCCTGTGCGTGCCAAGCTGCGCCGCATTCCTCTTCTTCTCCGTGAGCAAGTCTCTGCGGAACTGTCTCGCCTTCAAGCCAGCAGAATCATCGAGCCTGTCTTTGCTTCCGACTGGGTTTCTCCACTGGTCGTCATCAAGAAAAAAGATGGATCCCTTCGACTATGCGTCGACTTACGAGAACCGAACAAGGCGATCGTCGTAGACGGGTTTCCACTTCCTCACATTGAAGAACTGCTTCATCAGCTCTCCGGAGTGATATGTTTCTCCAAGCGTGACCTCGCGTCCGCTTATCACCAAGTTGAACTTTCTGAGTGCAGTAGAGACTTAACCACATTTGTATCGCACGAAGGCTTGTTTCGGTTTCGCCGTGTGTGTTTCGGGCTTGCATCTGCCCCTGCAGTGTTTCAGAAAATAATCTCAATTATTCTTAAGGGTTGTAATGGCGCCCTTTGTTACTTGGATGACATTTTGGTGTGGGGACGTACTCGCGAAGAGCACGATGCTAACTTGCATACTGTTCTCAACCGCATCAGTGAATGTGGTATGAAACTTAATAACAAGTGCATTTTTTCTGTGAATGAGTTACAATTTCTAGGACATAATGTCAGTTCCCGCGGCTTGACACCTGTTGAATCTAAAGTTCAGGCCATCGTCAATGCCCCACGGCCTAATGATGCCAAAACCTTGCAATCATTTTTAGGTCTTGTTGGTTATTATGCCAAGTTTGTTCCTCACTATGCTGATGTTGTTGAACCACTGTGTACTCTACTTCGTCAAGCACAGCCTTTTAACGGGTCAGCTGAAGCTGAGCAGAGCTTCATACGAGTTAAGTCAATACTGGCCTCAAAGCCAGCTGTTAGTATTTTCAATGAGAAGCTTCCCATCGTCATCACGACAGATGCGTCCGATGTTGGACTGGGAGCAGTGTTTCAACAACTAAGAGGTGATCAGCTGATCACTATCGCTTTTGCATCTCGTACATTGACCCCTGCTGAACGCAGATATTCAGTAGGAGAACGTGAAGCTCTCGCGTGTCTTTTTGCCTGTGAGAAATGGCATGTTTACTTGTGGGGCCGGCACTTCATATTACGTACAGATCACCAAGCACTAGTTGCTCTTCTTTCTGCAGGATCCGAAGGCCGCTGCCCCATTCGCATTTCCCGTTGGTGTGCCAAACTTATGTATTATAATTTCAGTGTTCAATATTGCAAACGTTCTAATAACGTGGTTGCTGATGCACTGTCGCGCCTTCCTCTTCAGATACCGGTTACTGAAGAGCGGGATAAGGAAGTTGTTTCATTAGTTCCTGCATTACTACAGCTGAGCTTCAGGCAGCTACAGCTGCAGATTCCACTTTGTCTCAAGTTCTCAAATATTTACGTGAAGGAGGGCCTTCCAAATGTGCTCTTGCTTCTGAATTTTCGCCTTACTTCACAGTCCGACAGGAACTGTCTTGTGTCGAGGACTTTCTTTTCCGCGATGAACGCGTGATTCCCCCTGGTTCTTTCCGTAACAAGCTAATACAGCTTGCCCATGAGGTCCATCCAGGCATTGTCCGCACCAAACAGAATCTCCGAGACAGGTACTGGTGGCCAGCCTTAGACAAGCAGGTCGAGCATGCAGTTTACAACTGCCATATATGTCAGGCAGCTGACAAGTCTGCCAAACCTGCATTTTTCTCCGTTGCAGCTAGTCCAGTGGCCTGATCGGCCTTGGCAGAAACTCGGCATGGACATCATCGGTCCTTTGCATAATGTTCCGCAAAATGCCCGGTTCATTGTTTCTCTCATCGACTACTAGAAATTTGTTTCACACATACCGTTACTTCTGAGGTCATCATTGAATTTCTGTCTTCAATCTTCAGCCGGGAAGGTTTTCCTGATGCCATAGTTACGGACAATGGTCCACAGTTTCAATCCTAACATTTCGAGGCTTTTCTTTCACGACGAGGAATTCAGCACTTGAGGTCATCAGTTTTCTATCCCCAATCAAATGGGCAAATCGAGCGCTTTAATCGCGTTCTGAAGGAACATATCCAGATCGCCCAATTAGAGCACCGTCCCCTCAAGCAAGTCTTGACTGAATGTTTAGCTTCGTACAGGTTCACACCACAAGGCACCACTGGAGTGTCTCTTGCTCAACTTCTCCACGGTAGGCAACCGCGAGTTGCTCTCGACATAGTCTCTTTGCCTCGTAACATAGCAGTGTCTTCTCCTGATCAAATCCGTACCAGAGTTTTTTCTCATCAACAAGCAATGAAAAAGTATGTCGACATCCGTCGAGGTGCAAAGCAGTCCAAAGTTCGCACTGGTGATCTAGTCAAGGTTCGTGTGCTAGGCAAGCGCCCGAAGTATCGGGGTCCTTACGAAGTCTTGGGCCAGGTTAGCCCCACTTCTTTTCGCTTAAGTGATGGTAACATCTGGAATGCTTCTTGCCTTGTTATTTTTCATACGCATTCGCCTTCAACACCTAAAGGTCTTCCCCATCACGTTCCGTCCGCGCCTTTCAACTATCCATCAGATTATTACATGTGGCCTCCATGTACAGGCATTTCTTCAAGGGGGGAGGAGTTACCAGTGGGTGTCGCTGGTTGAAGTACACCAAGTCTTACGGTTCACTTCGAACCTTCAAACACGGCTGAGACCGTTGAACCAGACTTCGGTCCGCAAAATTCTTCCGAAGCTCATGCTGCGAGCCCTGATGAGACCGCGAATTTTAACGCTTGTTCAGAGCCTTTACAATCTTCTACTGCTCTTAATGTGTCACATCAGAGCACAAGTGACCAAAGTGGAGAGACACCCGATTCTACACCCAAAAGGGCCCGCCCTAAGCGGAAGCGGCAGAAGTTGTGTCGGTTCGAAGACTACGTGATGTAGAACTCTTGTTCCGAACAGTTGTGTGCATTTGTTTTGTTTGTCAGTGCATTTTCAGGACTCGTAGTGTGTGAGTTTGGTGTGCCGTGCTCTGAATTTTCATGTGTTCTAACGTACATACCTTGTATATACTTTTGTATCGATCATGTATAAATATAAACAGTGTATAGGTGAACTTTTTCGAGGAGGGGATGGTTGTGTTCTGGGTTTCGGTTTCGGAATGACATGTGAGGATGCCAGGGGGCGCCGCTCTGGCATCCAGGGTTTCAAGGCGACTGTAAAATAAAATCAGTGTGTGTTGGGTAACCGTGGAGTGCGGTTGTTGTTCTTTCCTTCGGCGTTGCGCGCCAACCCATGTGTTCGGGCTGGTCGGCGTCCCCGCCGGCCGCGTACGTCTCCGTCAGCCGTCTTCTTCTACTGCTTCGTCGGGACCAGCCGGCCCCCAACACAGCAAATACTTGCAGCAATTGCAAGTTCTTGGGTGACAGTTGTCTATTTTATTGATTTCATAAATAACTGCTATAATTATGCACTTGAATTGACCATTTTGTTATATTTATAGTGTTTTGCGAGTGCTTAATCTTTAAGTTAAGTCTGACTATAGAATGTTGAGACTTCATCAACAATTTCATGTGTTGCAGTGACCTGTGAAATTTTGCTGAGAAAACATGGTGTCCCAGTATTCCAGATCTCTGCTTTGTACCTCCATTGCAGCAACAGTTAATTTGAGAACTTGTTGAATTTAAATATGCAGCCTCCCATTACTGCAAATTTCGTGTAGCACGAACTTGATTTCGGGCACAAAGGACCAATTATTAGACTCTGTATTTAATTACCTGCCAATGAACCGGGATTCTAATGATTATCTGCATAAAACACAACTACTTCAACAGGCATCGCAGGCCTCGGCTGTTTTGAAAACACGAGCATCATCAAGATAACCTTTCTGGATAGTAAACAGAATGCATAGAAAATATATACCCAACTTGTGCTTCCAGTACAGTAATGAAAGCATCATGGAAACTCGTACTCATTTACAAATATCGAGTGGATTGTGAGAAAGTGTTAAGTGGCCTGAGTTCTCGTGACTGAAGCGATCGAGGGTCCTCTGCTGATGAAAAACGAAACAGTATCTCAGCAACAACAGAGAAAAGAAAGACCTTGCCGCCGTCGCAGAGCAGAACACGTTGAGCTCCATGGCGTAAAAATATGTTATGCAGAAAAAAAATTGGCTACTTCAGTGGCTGTACACAGCATGCAGCGAGGCTGTTTCCACGTAACGTGTGAGATGGTCAACAGCCGTCACAATCCAACGATTTCCATTGGAGGTCACGGGAAGGGGGCCGTACAAGTCTATCCCGACGACTTCGAATGGCAAAGCGGGACAAGGAAGAGGTTGGAGAAAGCCAGAAGGAGCAGTAGTGGGTCGTTTCCGCCGTTGACATAAGGCACACGAAGAAACATATTTGGCAATCGTGGATGAGAGGCCAGGCCAGGTGAACCGACGGCGTATTTTGTCGTACGTTTTGTGATAGCCGAGATGCCCAGCAGCAGGATCATCGTGGAATGTCTCAAGAACCTATTGTTGTAGACAACGCGGTATAACGGGGACCTATTTGTTTCCTTCAACATGGTAAATACAGCGATATAAAACACCATTGTGAAGCTTGAATTGTTTCAGTTGTCGACGAAGTCGGGCGTTTGGAGGAGCGGATGTGCCATTTAAGTGTGCTATTATGGAGCGGCAGTAAGAGTCAACGCGTTGATGCGACACAAGGGTAGATGGGCGGCCAGATCTTAGCCAACTGAGACCCGCGATGGGTAATGCCGCGGTGGAATTTAATGACGGTGGGCTATCACGGTTGGGTAGAGAGCAGCGAGAGAGAGCATCAGCATCTTGGTGCTTCTTAACAGACCTGTAGACGATATCAAAGTTGTGCTCTTGTAAACGAAGCACCCAGCGGCCGAGACGGCCCGATAAGTTTTTTAGCGACAAAAGCCAGCCCAATGCGTTGCGGTCGGTGACGACTGTGAAGTGGCGGCCGTGGAGGCATGGACGAAATTTTTGTACCGCCCATACAACAGCGAGGCACTCTTGTTCGGTTATTGTGTAATTTTCTCGGTAGCAGTCAAAGCATGACTGCCGTAAGCGATGACACGTTCGCATGCCGTGTTGTCACGCTGCAGTAGAATGGCACCGAGACCATGACCACTGGCGTCAGTGTGAAGAATGGTGGGTGCACCTGGTTCAAAGTGACATTGCGCCGGGTCGGATGTCAGGGCTTGCTTCAACACCAGGAAAGCCTTTTCACAGTCTTCGGACCAGATGAATGCCGGGTTACTTGCGAGCAGTTGATGGAGCAGAGATGAAAGCCTTGTAAAATCGCGTATAGAGTGCCAAAAGTAGGATGCCAAGCCGAGAAAACTGTGCAGGTCTTTTTGACGCGACGGACGAGGAAACTTGAGGACGGCAGCAAGCTTTTCAGGATCCGGTCCAATACCGTCTTTGCTGACTAAGTGCCCTAGAACCTTGATCGTCTTGCTTGCGAAGGTGCATTTTTTCGTATTCAGCTGTAAACCAGCTTTTGCAAGACAACCTAGGACTTCTTCGAGACGTTGCAGATGTTGCGAAAAGGTAGACGAAAACACTATGATGTTGTCGAAGTAGCATAAGCAGGTTTTCCACTTCAGGCCACGCAGTACGCTATCGATCATACATTCGATAGTAGCGGGCACGTTACAAAGTCCGAAAGGCATTACACTAAATTCATATGGCCCATCTGGCGTGGTAAGAGCCGTCTTCTCTTTGTCAGATTCGGACTTTGGTATTTGCCTGATCGCAGGTCAAGACTGGAAAAATACTCAGCGCCATGCAACAAATCTAGTGCGTCGTCGATTCGTGGAAAAGGGTAAACATCTCTGTGCGTTATTTTGTTCAGTGCCCGATAATCAATGCAAAAACATACTGTTCCATCTTTTTTTGCATCAAAACAACTGGCGAAGACCATGGACTCGAGGAAGGACGTATGATATTCCGTCGAAGCATGTCTGAGACGTTTTCCTCGATTATCCTCCTTTCTGCAAGAGACACGTGGTATGGGCGCCGGTGAATAATTCGGGAGCCGTCAGTCTAAATCCGATGAGTCGCAGAAGTTGTCATACCAAGGATAGCAGAATGAACGTCGAAACAAAGAGAGATGTATGTTCATTAAATTCAGCAATTCTTGACTCTGGGATGCTGTCAGATCAGGGCTTATAGTCACCGATAGAGGAGTGGGAGAGTTGAGTGGCAGCACGCTTGGCTCTGGTAGGTCTTCTTGACTTGAAAGTGCAACAATTGCAACGGGATGCGGGTAAATAGCGCATGTGACTGTTGATCCACAGGGCAACAATAAGGGTTCGGGGGTCTGATTTAACGCAGTAATAAAAGCAGATCCTTCGGAAAAACGAACAAGGCCTGGAATGATCAGAATGCCTCGATGTATTGTGTGGCCATAAGGTAGTAGAAGCACGTCGCCATCCACAATGCTGATGCAATTAACACTAATTACTTCTTCTCAGGATGGTCAAAGAACATAATCTGAAGTGGTGACTAGACGAATGCGCTCTTCGTGTTCCAATACAGAAGAGTCGGTAGTATTGAGGTGGATCGATGAGGCACTGGCGACAATATATAGAAGCACATGCAGACAGGAAATCTCAACCCGAAATGAGTTCACGGGTGCACTCACGAAGAACTGCAACGGCAATATGATGATGAATATTGTCTATGAAAACACGAACTGTACACTGGGCAAGTGGGCGAGTAATGGCGTTCGTTGTAGCGCGGAGAGACAGGCCCAAGTAAGGTGTTGTGACTTTGCGGAGACGGGAGCAAAGCTCAGAGCGAATAATCAAAACAGCAGTGCCAGTATCCACTAGAGCTTTGACGCGTATACCTTCTACTAACAATGTTAACAAGTTTGATGGTCTGTCTGGAGGAATTGCTGGCTGTCCGGTGGATGCAGTTTCCCCTCCTAAAACTGCATTGGGGAGTTTCCCGAGTGGGCATTCAGAACATTGGAGGCGGGTCGCAGAGGTGACACAAAACGGCGATTGGGAGATGGTGAGCGGCGGCGAGACTCACGGGAGTTCACAGGCATACCCAAACTGTAAGGAGGAGGAGGGGAACGCTGAAAGAAAGACTAGTAAGGCGTGCGCTGGTAGTTCATGAGTGGACTGAAGCATACGCATTCCTCTGGAACGTAGCCACGTTGCTCATCCTGTTGGCGCCTTCAGAAAAAGCGAGATATGTAACCCCTGTAGCCGCAATAATAACAGATTGGACGAGGAGGACGCGACATGGTGTAACACGGCTGTGGGCACATTGGTGGTGATACTGACTCCACAGGTACATGGCCACCTGGTGTAGCCGCTGGGATAGTGGTGGGTGCTGAGAGCCCCGCAACTTCTGCGTATATTGGTGCCTGACGAGGTCTGGATTCAACGAAACAAGGTGGATGTGACGCAGATGCAATCTCTTGCCTAATGATGTCCCACAAGTTGGTTGGAGCTGAGGCTAAAGTAGATGGTGGAGCACAGTAGGAGCAGCGCCAATGAAGCTCCTCACAAACGATGTCGCGGACCAGGGCACGGATGTCGAGGGCCGCAGGAAGAGGAATGTCCGAGGCATCATGGCAGAGACGAAGAGACTGAAGTTCTTCTAGTCTCTGGCAAATGGTGATGACATCTTGAGTCGTGTGTTTTGTTTGAGTTTGGGCTATGCTTGCCAAAACGAACTTCCTGAAATTTGGTACACTAGGTCTCTGCTCTCTCCAGAAGATGATGTACTTTATTTTTACTCAGAACTGTATAGAAGATAGCTAGCATAGTAACCGTAATCACTTTGCACCGACTTGACATCTCTACAGTACCTCTTTCAAAGCAGATTCAATACGGAATGCTTCTTGAAACTGACTACATGCCCATTTTACAGTATTGAACAAGTGCTGTGTGTATGAAAAAAACCGCAACAAAGTGCAATTGCGACGATGAAGTTATCTCTCTCTTGATATATATATATATATATATATATATATATATATATATATATATATATATATATATAAATTTACTTTTCTTGAGAGATTCTGGGTAAGCTTTTTTTCTACTTTGAATTTGTGGAGAGCGATCAGAGCGGCAACAAGCTTTTTTTGGTGGCCAATAGTGCTTTCAACATACAAGCTCTGTTAGAAACATTTTTTTTCTGATCAATTGAGATCACTTGCAAGATAACTGAGAGGGTACTGCATTAAGTAATATTGACTCTAAGGATACTGATGCTTGTCATTCACAACATGTTGACAAAAGAAACAGCAGATGTGGCGCTGATGCATGGCATGTTCAGCACAAAATGTGCTGTGTAGAGTGCACAAAATTATGCGCTAGGGTGCCCATATGCTTCCTCTCTGTACCAATCGAAGGTTTCGATGAGCGGAAAGGTCAGGCAACCAAAGTGGGAAGTTAATCTGACTTGACTACCTCTCCTGGTTGACACTGGCTCTGTTTTTCCCCATGGAAAACCTATGCCTCTTGTAGCTGCCATTCCCCGCAGGGGCGCCTGCGCAAATAGGCGTTTGGTGTGTAGCGACACCACGGACCCGAGCTAAGGGGGAGTTTCTACTCCCTCCCACGCCTAGCCGTGCGTGGCTTTGCCGTGTCTGGGGAAAAGGGGATCCTGGGGGTTGAGCCAAGGCTGGGTGATTGGACCTTTAAGGCCCCCCGGCAGCGGCAACACACCCCTTTGGCCCCGGCTTCACGTAGACGGCACCCCTGGGCTGACCCACCCAGGGGAAATCGGCAGTCGCCTTTTCCTATCTCTCTCTCCCTACATCTTCGTCTTTATCTCTTACTATTTATCCGTCCTGTCTTCTACTCTCTTCTGTTTACTTCCAAATTTCCTGGCGGCAAGGGTTAACCTTGTGTAGTTACCCAACCTTGGGTAGTTATATCTGGTTATAGCGGCGATGTATGACTGGCGCCTTCAAGTGTTCTACCTTGTAGCGTCCCCCTGTTGGGCTCGGTGGTGGGTGGTCACCATCGCCGCCGAACATGAAATGCACCACATGGCAAAATTTTTCCCCCCTTACAATGATCGGTCCCTGAAAAGGAACCGCAGCGATGAAAGCTTTAAACGAACCGGAAGCGATTGTGACCACTTCCCACGCTATTTAGTCATACACTCTCTGGCAGATAACGTCTCAGTTGCAGGACTGTTGGTTTTCCTGATAGCTAAAACCCTTGCTAACCTAATAGGCAAAAAGTACGACGCAGAGAAACTGTCATCCGGTGATCTTCTTGTTGAAGTAAGCTAGAAACAGCATGCAGACACTCTCCTTAAACAGAAGCAGTTCGCCCACCTGGACGTGTCTATCACCCCCCATCGCAGCCTTAACACTGTTCAAGGCGTCATTTCACAACGTGATCTGATGCGAGAAACTGAAGCTGACCTCCTTGAAGGCTTTCGAGAGCAAGGCGTAGTAGCCATCCGTCGGATAACCATCAGGCGAAACAATGAAGAAGTGGTGACGCCTCATATAGTACTAACATTTAACCGTTCCACCCTTCCAGAATCCGTGAAAGCTGCGTTCCTTCACTGCAAAGTCCGCCCCTACATACCCAACCCTAGAAGGTGCTACAAATGCCAGAAATATGGACATGGGTCGAATACCTGTCGCGGAAAACAAACTTGTGCAAAATGTGGTGATCATGAGCACCCAACAGAGAGCTCTACTTCCACGTAAACAGAGTGCCCTAACTGTCACGGGCCGCACGCAGCGTACTCGCGGACATGTGAAATTTTCAAAAAGGAAAAGGAAATTATCCAGATAAAAGTAATGGAAAACATCACATTCTCTGAAGCCCGGAAGAAGGTGTCGCTCTTCTCCGGAAGAACGTACGCTGATGCAGCGCGCCGGGGGGCCGGGCGGCGTCTAGTGACGGTGGGCACACAATACAGCTTTGCTGATGCGTGCACATCTTTGCCCCCCACCAAGCAGCCACAGGCTGCGCCAACCTTTCACGTCCCGGAGGTCGAACTTCATCAGACCCCAGGGACCACAAAGACAACTGAGACACCTGTCTCTTCTGACAAACCTCCATTAGCTTCTGAGGGTCTACCGGAGGCAATGGAAGTGACACCAGGATCCTCAGCGTCTAAGATGCTGACGGAATCCCCCCAAAAGAGGCGGGGCTCCACAGATCGGCTCAGAGGGAAAAGACACCCGCCAGTGAAGCCTCCTAATAGAGGCAGCGAAGTATGAATAAGTCACGCTCTTTTCCTCATTCATAAAAATGGCTGCTGAAAATATCATCCAATGGAACTGCCGAGGCTTACTTAAGAACTTAGACGACATCTATGAAATATTTGCACAACACCAACCAAACATACTTTGCTTACAGGAAACACACCTAAAACCTACACACACTAGCTTTTTGAAAAGATATGTGGTATACCGAAAGGACAGACAGGGCACTACACATTCATCTGGTGGTGTCGCTATCGTGGTGCAAAAAGCAGTTCCGTCTCAAAGCCTCACTCTGGTTACCGGCTTAGAAGCAGTGGCAATACGAACCCTAATTTTTGGACGAGTAACAACAGTGTGTTCACTATACATCCCTCCAGACTACCAACTCTCTACTAAAGAATTTGAAGCACTCATCGATCAGCTTCCGCATCCATTTCTGTTGGTCGGAGATTTTAACGCGCACCACCTTTTATGGGGATGTAGAAGAACAGATTCTCGAGGCTCCTTAATTGAAAACTTTCTGTTGTCCTCCGGCTCCTGTATATTTAACAAAAAAGAGCCAACATATTTTAATGCAGCGCACAACTCATACACAGCAATAGATCTTGCTATTGGATCTCCTTCACTCTTGGCAACCACTGAGTGGGCTGTAATTCATAACCTCTATGGAAGTGATCATTTTCCTGTTTGTCTAAAATACAAAGGAAATACGAGTACAATGACGGCGAATGTAACCAGGTTTCGAGAACAGGGTGCGAACTGGACGAAATTCCAAAAACTCTCAAAACTATCGCGCTCATCAATTGAAACCCTAGGTATCGATGAATCTGAAGCGTTGGTCACACTGCACATTATACAGGCCGCAGAGCAATCTATCGCACATACATCTAACAATACACGGAACAAAAGAAGACCTTGGTGGAACTCTGAGTGCAAAAATGCTCGTGACAATCAAAACAAAGCATGGTCGAAATTCCGCAGGTATCCTACAGTCTAAAACTTGGTGAATTTTAAGCGTACAAAAGCAAACAGTAGACGTGTCCGACGAGAATCTAAACGACAGAGCTGGCAATCCTTCCTCTCATCGGTGAACTCTTACACTGACACGCATAAGGTGTATAACAGAGTAAGAGCACTCCAAGGGTACAGCACTCATCCGTTGCCCCTTGTTAGTACTGCTGGTGATACACTGAAACACCAGGCAGATGCCTTAGGCCAACACTTCGAGTATATTTTCAGCTCTTCACATTATACAGACTCCTTTAGGCGATACAAGCTTGCCGAGGAACGTAAACCTATTCGTGATGACAGGCCATCGGCAGGAGGGTACAATGCCCCCTTTACTATAGGTGAACTAAAGGCAGCACTGGCAAAGTGCGGCAGCTCAGCAGCAGGCTCGGACAGGATTACTTACGGCATGCTGAAACACCTACACGAAGAAATGCTTGACGTCATCCTCATTCTTTTCAACAATGTATGGTCCTCTGGGCGTCTGCCCATGACCTGGAAAAAGGCAGTCATCATACCCATCCTTAAACAAGGAAAAGAAGCCACACTTGCTGCTAGTTACAGGTCAATAGCGCTGACCAGCTGTTTGGGCAAGGTGTTCGAAAAAAAAAAATGGTGAATCGCCGCCTTATGTATTACCTTGAATACAATGGCCTCCTTGATCGTCATCAAGCTGGATTCAGGTCTGGCCGGTCGACAACTGACCAACTGGTAGCATTTGAATCCTATGTCAGAGATGCCTTCATTCATAAACAACACTGCCTATCTGTATTTTTTGACTTGGAAAAGGCTTACGACACGACATGGCGTTATGGCATTCTCCGTGACCTGCGATCTTTTGGAGTGTCAGGAAATATGCTGAATACTATTGAAAGCTACCTTTCTGACCGTACATTTGTGGTTCGTGTTGGTAATGCCTTATCGAAGTAGTTTACGCAAGAAAATGACGTCCCCCAGGGCGGTGTTCTTAGCTGCACACTATTCATCGTAAAAATGAACTCCATAAACACCATACTGCCTAAAACAATCTCCTACTCTGTACATGTGGATGACATTCAGATCAGCTTCAAATCATGCAACATAGCCACGTGTGAACGTCAGATTCAGTTGGCAGTAAACAAGCTGTCAAGCTGGGCAGACAAAAATGGGTTTAAGTTTAACTGTGACAAGACTGTTTGCGTACTCTTCTCAAAACTACGTTGCATAAGGCCACCCCCCAACATTTCAATTAATGGACAAACCATAACTACCAAAAAAGATCACAAATTTCTAGGTGTTGTGGTTGATGAAAAGCTCAGCTTTGTTACACATATCAAACAGCTACGACTTAAGTGCTTGAAAGCCTTAAACCTGCTCAAGATTCTCTCGCATCAGTCATGGGGCACAGACCGTGACTGTCTACTCAACCTTCTCAACAGTGTTGTGCTATCGCGCATCGATTACGGCTCGGTTGTTTACGAGTCAGCTTCAAGATCTGCACTGAAGATACTTGACCCAGTGCACCACCTTGGGCTTCGGCTGGCCAGCGGTGCTTTCCGAACCAGCCCGACAGCCAGCCTGTATGTTGAGACAGACCGGTGGTCACTAGAACGGCGACGTCAGTTTACAAGTGTCACGTATGCCACCAAGGTGCTTTCCCATGTCGACCACCCAGCTCGCGCGCTATTGCAGGATACATCGAACGCCCTCCTGTTTTTGAGGCGACCATCAGCTACGCCACTGTATTCCCTCAGAGTGGCCTCGCACCTTGGAAATATGCACATACCGGTCTCCAATCTTCAACTAACCTCTCACAAGAACACTGTTGTGCCATGGGAAATGCAGGCTATGGATTGTGATTTGTCATTCCTAGAGCTAGGAAAAAATGGCCACCCAGTCGCAATCGATCAACACTTCAAGTACCTGCAGGCCAAATACAGGTGTGCTGAATATTATACTGATGCCTCGAAGTCCTCCGCAGTTGCATGTGCGGCACACGGTTCCGCTTTCTCTGAAACTAGAACAATGAACGAACATACCAGTACATTTACTGCAGAATGCTATGGCATACTTCTAGCTGTAACGCACATTTTAAAGGAGAAAGAATCAGCCTCAATCATATACACAGATTCTCTCAGTGCTGTGACTGCGCTGTCCTCCACTAGGATACTCAAAAACCCAGTTACTAATACACTTCGAAAATGCATCATGTCAGCCCGCAAATTTAAGCTCAAAATCACGCTATGTTGGATTCCGGTACACTGCAACATTGCTGGCAATGAGATAGCGGACAAACTTGCGAAGTCAGCAGCACTCCGCCCATCAGTTGACGTAGACACCATCCCGTACGAGGACCTGAGGCCAGTCATCCCATCCCGAATACGTAGACAATGGCAAAAAGAATGGAACGCAGCAAATGCAAACAAACTGCACTTAGTAAAGCCAAGAATAGGAAGATATGTGACTGAAAAACGTAACAGGCACCAAGAGGTTGCACTGTGCAGACTCAGGATCGGTCATACACATGCAACACACTCACACCTTTTAAACAACTCTCCAGCACCACATTGTGCGAAATGTGGTGATGAGCTGTCTGTCGTTCACATTCTAATTACCTGTTCGTACCTCGAATCAGAAAGACTGTGTCACTTTCCAAAGCTGTACAAATGTCACATTCTACCTCATCCACAATTTTTTCTTGGAGACGACCCCTTGTTTCCCCCAAAAGTAGTGTTAAAGTTTTTAGCCAGTGTAGGCTTCCTACATTCCATAACATATTCTCACTAATCTCAGCCTCCTCTCAATCCTGAGGGAATCGCTGAGATTTTTTTTTTTTTCATCATATGTCATGCAGCACGCACTCCCTGTCTTGACAAGGGCTGTTGACGACACGGCATGACTTTGTAAAACTCATGAGCATAGCCCGTTTTAAACCCATCACACATAGTCACTACACCTAAGTTTAAGTCCTATACATTACTCTGTTATTCTTGCCACCCTGAGTAGACTTTTTTATAATCAAATCGACCAAAAACCGTGTGTTTGGCGCTCTTTGGCCTGAGTTGCCCTTGTGCCACTAAAATCTACCATCATCATCATCATCAGTAAATATATTCAGCTTTCTGTTCTGTTTTGTGTTCCCTAAACTTGTGATGCTTACTGTACCATATGTGCACCATGTATGTATATATAGGGCGAACTTGTTGGCTAGTTGGTTGAACATCTTGAATTAGGTATAACAGTGCAGTATAAACAAAGACGAAGCAGAGGAATGAGCAACACACATGCTTTGTGTGGTGTGTTGTTTGTTTCTCTGCTTCATCTTCCTTTTTGCCCTGCTGTTTCCTGATTCAAGATGCAGTATATGCTTAGAACTCTAGCTGACTCGAATTTATTTTGCCATGTTCACCATGGCCAAAGGTATTACTTTGACAATAGTGTAATGCTTAAAAACCTAGCATAATTTTTTTTTCACTATAATTATATTTGCTATTCTCTTGCAGGCCCAATCCAAACAAGCAGTGAAGCGACCAGACCCCGATGACACGTTTAGCTGAACTAGACAAGTTCACATTTTGTCATGGCTTTTGTTGGTGTGTGATAATGTTGTAGAAAAGGGGTTAAACTGAAGGTCAATCTCATTTCTTTTGATGTATCTACAACTACATCACTAGGTATAAAAAGAGATATTACAGCCTTTTTTTTTCTCTTTTGCATATTTAAACATTTCTAGCAAGAAAATGTATTTTTAATAAAATGATATTTCATCTCAAGAGTGCCATTGTTGCATCATTTGCTTTGATTAGACACAGTGTTATGCAACAATGAATATGGCATTGGTGCATTCTTGAAACTTACTTGATAGCTTCTATTTTTGCTAAACAATATAACATGTAAGATGTCTATTTTAAAGGAAAATCATGTGATGCCAGCGCAAACTTAAAGGGCCACTCACCAGGTTTGACAATTTTGAGCTGACAAGCACAATGCATAGATGGATTCTTATCAGCAAACTAAAACATTTTTCAAGGACATACCCCAGCTTTATTATTGATTCATTTCAATGCCCACAGCCTTGGAAAGCATCATGATGACCTCATACATTTCCTGTCAGCAATTGATCACACGTTTTCAGTCATATGCCTCTCTGAGACATGGTTAACAAATAACGATGGTAATTTGTATGGCATATCGAACTACATCTCTGAGTACTGCAACTGTAATTCGATTCGTGATGGTGGTTCTGCGATCTTTATTGATTCGTCGCTATCATATAGGCGCTGTCACGAGCTTTTTTTAACTAACTGAAACTGTGAAGTAGTTTGGCTTGAATTCAACCAAACGAAACAGCAGAAACACTGTCACTGCATCAATCTACCGCTTTCGTCTTCATCTATTGTTCATCTATTGATCACATCTTGTCCAGTTTGAATAAGTGAACCAATTTTACCGTGTTTTTCACCATCCCCTTATATAACGGCTGCGCGATTTCACAGGCGTACCATTATAGAGAGCTCCACAGGTACATCACTCACAAATTCGACAGAATATCGGCACTTATTATATCCCTGGCGCTGATCCTCTTGTGATATACGTAAACTAGAAGTCGCAATTACGAGGCTGCACTGTAGGGTGCCGAAACTAAATTTCTACCAACACAGGTCTGATCAGGCTCTTTCTTCAATGTGTGCTCTCTGTGGCGAGCCAGAAACTATGGATCATTACTCTTTGACATGTAGAAGATTTACTACAGCTCGTAGATCCAAGTTAGAAAATCCTTCACATGCAATTGGAATGAATTTATCTATGCCCATGATTCTGTCCTTTGGAGCCTCTATTTCTGGGTTTGCCAGTGGGAAAGTTTGTGAGGCAGTGCGGAATTATCTGAAACTAAAAGACTAACAAACTAATATTATTCTTCTGTGTCGACATATGCATAGCTTCTTTCTTTTTAAGTTAGGTTTTGATCTAGGTTATTATCTATTACTAATACAAAAACTTTATACTAGGTACAAATCAGTGATTATCAAAATTTCATTTTAAAATTTGTAACATTTTCAATTTGTAAGTTTTTTTACTCTAAAATCAAATAATACTTCATAAGACCACTCAATTATTGGCCGATCCCCCACAGTGGGTATGAGGCACAATTTAAGGGCAACAAGAACAAGATTCGAGTGCCTCTGCGGCTGTGATAGACTATCAGTTTAGCGACCATTATCCTGTTTTTCTCAGAATAAGAGCCACTTCCACGCCCCATGCCACAAACCATAAAGAAGTCATGAAAGTGGTAATTAATACAGAAACATTTGTTTCCTTGTTTAACTGACTAGACTGGTTTGTTGTCACACAAAATGAATCTACTGAGCAAGCCTACGACTAATTTTCTGCTCTAATAACAAACTGCTGCAATCCTTTTATTGTACAGTGATGGAAGCGGCATTTAGCTTTTTGGAGCAGATTGCTTAAGATAACACGGAGCACATTGCATGTTCCCATTTCTCGAGGTTTTAAAGAGCGAAGACACCCATGGATCACTAACCAAGTATTGTGCTCAATATCAAAAAAATATAAAATGCAAAAGAAGTTTAAGTGCCAGCCATATACAACTCAGTGCTACGAATTGACTACAAAAATATTTGAATACACTTGGTACAATTTTGAAATGTGCTTAACGTGACTATCTTCAAAAGCGCATATTGCTTAGCGAAACTGATACTAAACGAAACTGGCAGCTAATAAGAGTTTTTGAACAAAACCAATTCCCATGCATGACTAATGAAAATAAATACTGCATCCAGCACATTAACTGGGCCAATTGACATTGACAATACTTTTAACGACCATTTTGCCAATAATGAAAGCAATCAACACAGACCATCACTTTGCCACTTATCGTGCTGTCCACAATCTTTTTACTTATTATATCATACTTCAAGCACTGAAGTTCACTCTGTCATATCATTGTTAAAAACAACTGGAGTGTGTTTAGATTCCATTCACCCTTCACTAGTTAAGCTGATAAACGATAGTGTTTCACCTTTTCTTGCTAACATCATCAACAAAATGTTCAAAGATGGCACATTTCCAACCTCCTTAAAAATTGCCAAGATAACTCCCATTTTCAAGAAAGGTGATCGTGAATGTATCAACAATTACCATCAGATTTGCATTCCATTTTTTAGTGAAGTAATCGAAAAGATTTCATACAAACGCCTCATGTCATAATTGAAAAATTCGACCTGCTCTCTCCGCATCATTTTGGTTTCCGTCCAGGTTTCTCAACTGAACTGGTGCTCATTAGTTTCACGGACAAAATCAAACTAGCTATTGACGACGATTCACTATTTAGTGCAGTCTTTAATTGTTGATCTTACACACTATCAATCTTTTGACACTATTAATCATTCCATTCTTTTTCACAAGCTCACATCTTACAGCATTACAGGTCCAGCCTTGTGCTTTATTGAGAATTACCTAAAAAACAGGTTGCAAGTTGCAGAAATTGACGGTAGCATTTCCTCTCCCAAGATTACTAATATAGGAGTGCCACAAGGATCTATTTTAGGCCTGCTGCTTTTTCTGCTATTCATCAAATATTTGCCTTTACTTCGCCATACTGAGTGCTTGTTATATGTGGACGATACAACCATATATTCATCTCATAAAAGCACCCCCATACTGTTACAAAAGCTAAATGTTGACTTAAAAATGTCAGCTATTGGTGCAGTGGTAACTGCCTGTACATTAACCCCACTAAAGCTACATTTGTAATATATCATTCTCCATTATTAAAAGTGCCACCCGTGGGACTCACAATGTGGGACAATGTAATACCCTTTACTAACAGCACTAGGTTTATGGGTGTGACATTAGATGAGCACCTCAAATATAATCTTCATGTTCATTCACTAATACATAAAGTTCGACATGGCATACATGTAATTATTAAATCACGTAATTATTTTGAAAGGTTCATTATTCATTCGCTTTACCACTCTTACACTCATAGCCATCTGTCTTATATAATATCACCTTGGGCTAATACTAATGTCACCTCGATTCTCTTCAACGCCTGCAAAACCAAGCTGTACGACTAATGGCCTTCAGTAATGTTTTTACGCCCTGTAAACTGCTATATCAAAACCTAAATATCTTGCCACTCACAGAACTACTTAAACAAAAACTATCGCTATTTATTTTTCGGCTAAAGCGATGCGACACCTTCATTCCAGCTTACTCAAATAAATTTCTTGTCAACACTAACATTATGAAGTTCTCTTCAAACAACAATACACTTCTTCCCGGCGTTTGGACAAATTACAGAAAGCTAACAGCCCTTTTTTCAGGCATATCAGTTAGGAACTTGATACCATACAAAAAAATCAGCGTCTTGCATTTCAAAACCTTGACAAAAAATACTGTCTCGACAAATTATGTGAGCAGGCAGGCCAACTTCAGAATATCCCATTTTTATTTCTTTTTTTAATGTGATTTTTTTCTTTTTGGCACTGCGTATGCTTGATTTGCTATCATTACCATTGAATACTTTATTTCTTTTTTTTTTCTCATAAAATAATCTTGCTTTTGTTTTGTAGCTGCAATTTTTTATATAGTTTAGTATTCATTCTTTCAAATGCTGCTGTTGTGGTAAATCTTAATGTGTTCACTTTGTTTTGATGAATTTATGCCATCTGTGTCATGAGGATTTCCAATATAACTTTGTATTTTGTTTTTTGGCTTATATTACAGTAAAATTTGCATATACTCGGCGACAACTTTTCTTGGCACTGAAGGGAAAGCTATGGAGGCGGAGCGTCTGCACATGTAGCGCTACGCGAAGTAGTCCATATGGGCGCGCGTCACGCAACACTGTGGAAAGTGACGGGGGCGCACCATCAGCATTTCATGTAGACGCAGACGCCGCTTAGCGGTTGAGGTACACGTAAAAAGGCGAGACTTTCTCAGGTGTTCAAAAACGTGAAGTCTCAATGAATAAATTAAAGGAATTACGATTCATGGTGTGAGCTGCGTCCTGTCTCAAATAGCTGCACGTAGAAAATAAAGGAGGAATTGTTATGTTTCACATTGAAAATACGAGCGTTATTGTGGAACTACATTCACTGGCGGTAGGATTCCACAATTTGACTCTGTAGCCTTCGCTCCAATGCGAAGAAAAGCTGTCGCCGAGTATACCATGTCGGCTTTTTGTTGTTTGTTGCTTTCTTTTTTCGTTCATTTCTTGTTTTGATTTTTCTAATGTAGCTCCTTTAGCTTTCCTGTATATTTTGTACGTGTATTTCTTCTCATGTTGCCCACAACACTTAACATACATATGTTCTAGTATTAGGAGGTCCCCCCCGCCAGTTCTTGAAACTAGGGGACCTCCGAATGTAATACTTGACTAACTATATTATATTGCATCCAAAGAAGCTGAATAAAATTGATTGATTAATTGAATGTTGAGGCGAGTGCGTACCTCAAAGCTTAATGACCAATCAACTAAGGATACAGAATAATAATTAGATTCCTTGGCTAGGGCTTTGCCTTTGAAAAAATAATTTCTGATTCTAAGCTTGTCAGCTGTAAAAGTGCAGGGCCTTGACAATACAACTAAATTTAACCTTTGAGATAACTGCCAATTTACAGATCATGTTGGTAAGGGTTCATGATGAAAGAAGCACAGCTTGAACAAAGACTTGGAAAGAACACAGGATGAAGCACTTACTAGCAAATGAAAAGTTTTATTTAGAAAAGAATGTTCTTTTCCGGGTCACACAAATGGGTCACACAAATGAATATGGGTCACACAAATGAACGACAGCACAAACCATCCTTCTAATTAAAAACAGCATAAATCTATGAAAAAACGCATTCATGAATAATTGCATATAGCAGCGATGCAACCACGAAATGATAAAAAAGCACTGAGTTGTGTTAAATAAAAAAAAAAATTCAGATTCTGAGAGCAGTACAGATGCTTGGCTGATGCACCTATCTTCCTTCTTGATGCGAAAGGCTTCAATTATTTCTCTTCTCATTACGTTCTTGTGTTTGTTAATGATGACTGCATCACAAAGCTATGACTGGTGTTTGGGCTTCTTGCAATGCATCGCTATGTGTGAGTATGGGAGGGAACTCTGATGATCACAAAGGCACACATTCAGAAAACGTGCAACCTGTCTCGGTGAAGCATTCTTTTGATATGTGAAAGGAATACCATTCATATACATATACATATATATATTTTGCTGAAGAAACCTTTTGCCATGTTTTATGTCACTTTTTATGTCACTGTTTTATGTCTTTTTGTTCTGTACCTTTCTGAGCTGAATGATAGAGTGCACTTTTTTGTTGTTAATTAGCTTAGGAGATACCCAAGGTCTGGTAGTGCACTTTTTTTTTTTTCGAAAGATAAGTTTGAAGAGCTCACTAGTTCTAACAATGCTGTGTCACGCTAGTTGTAATAATGTTAGACACAATATTATTATAACTATCAGACAAGACAGCCAAAGAAAGACACTTATGAAGAAAATGACACCTTAAGAAGCTTATGCAGAAAATGTACTGCAAGGAGTGCAGACGACAGCTGAAGCTTTGCGACACAGTCATGAATTGACAAGCACAAGTGAACAAGGGAAATAATTAAAGCCTTTCACATTTTAAGAATGAAGGAGATAAATGCGTCAGCCAGGCATCGGTACTGCTATTAGAACTCGAATTCGTTTTTTTTTAATGTAACTTGACTCTGTACTTTTCTCGTTATTCAGTGGTTTAAGACATGCTTCCCTGCTGTATGCAATCATTCATCAATGGAGTCTTTCATTGATTCACTGTTTTTGATAGTAAAGATGGTTTGCGGTGAAGTGCATTCATGTGATATAAAACGTTCTTTCCAAAATAAAATTTTCAGTTAAGAGGTCAGCTCAGTTGCTACACTGAACAAAAAAAGTGAAAAAATGAATGTGAAATTCAGGTTTCAACTTGGGCTTGTTGGGTGATTCATCTTAATGGGACACATGCACACAAAAGACAGGGATAAAAGAAGGAACAAAGATAGACGGACGAAACGCAATATTTTGCGCTTCGTCTGTCTATTTGTGTTTGTTGTTGTGTCCCCATCTTTTGTGCACATCAGTCCCTATCAAAGCAAAATTTGGGAAGCATACCAAATAGCAAAACAGCAAAGCTTCCCAAGTGAGCAAGACCACAGTCCTTCTAAAAAATAATGCTGATATTTATAAAGTGCTGGCACACATTTCAATAGCTTCTGCAGTATTAGTCAGGGTCTACTTATTTTTAATTTTTATCTGCTCTGGTTTCCTTGACATGTTTCTTGTGTAGATTGAAGAACGTTGACACATGTGGAGAGAATTTAGGGTAGGGCAACCATTTTATATAAATTTCAGTTGCAAGTCCAGCACTTGTCTTGTAATGATCTTATTAAGAGAAGTAATGTACGTCAACATGGAAAGAACAGAAAGGAAACAGTCGGCACATTCACATTTCCCTATGTCCTTGTCTGCAAGCATAACATTTGTCGATTTTGAAAAAAACAACTTTATTAAGTCCAAAGTTGACTTGGGGTGGATCTCAGCTCCAGCCTAAGCATCAGCCTTGAGCCCTTAGGCTCTGGCTGCTTTCTTGGTTCGCCGGATGGCCCATAGTTGTAATGCAGAATTCAGCAGTGCCTCTTCTCAGCACACCCTGTGGTTGACACTGCCTTGTCGTGGTTTGTGTACTTTGTCATCTAAGCTGAAGCACTCTTATGGTATGTGGCCCTGTGTTGCCCTAGCAGTATAACAGGCATAAAAGATAACTGGGTTTGGGTAAGTGTGTTTTTTGCAAACGCCGCCATTAGTATGTGGCCCTGTGTTGCCCTAGCAGTATAACAGGGAAAGATAACTGGGTTTCGGTAAGTGTGTTTTTTGCAAACGCCGCCATGCAACTGCCTACTTTTTATTTAATCTGTTGTGTAGTGGTGGATGTTGGCATTTCCTAGCTTGCACTGCTGCATTATTTCATTGTAGCTAGTCATGCATTCTCCCAACTTCCACAGTCGCCCGCATGTGACCGCGGTCGAGGCAGAACCTGGGTTCGCTGCGGTTCGTTTCCTGAACTCTCAAAACACTGCGTGTGCCACCTCATTATGGCCAGTGGGGTTTGTGTGTGTTTGCGGGGGAAGGGGTTATATAACAAAAGTGTCATTTTTGCTTTGGATTTAACCGTTGTCAGTAGGATTTGTAGCCCCTCTCGAAAGACCCATCCATTAGCATAGTTACGCATTTTATGATAAAAAATTAACTAGCCCGACATTGTCTTTGAAAGTTTCTGTTCTTTGTGTTCATGTTTACTTGCTGTTACCTTCTACCGCTTTCTTTTAACATTGACAATGAGCAACCATGATAGTATAGTGGTTACGAAGCTGTGGTGCTGACCGAAGAAATGTGGGTTTTATACTGGCTACTACGGTCGCATTTCAACAAAGGTGAAATAATTGAGGCCCATTTACTTAAATTTAGGTGTACATTAAACAACCCGAGGTGACTGAAATTGCCCTCCACTATGGCTTGCCTCATAGTGATGTCTTGGCTTTAGCATATAAAATTTGAGCCATCACTATTACGTTTTGACAACCATGTGTCGTCAAAGAAATTTGTTATATATTTTCTCCTCATTTGCTCCTAACATGTTGCCATGAGAGAAGTGAAGAACAACAGCCTTGAAATTTCTTGCTTGACATGCAGCCAGACGTGTAACCTGGAGTTGAAATGCATTGTGTGTGTATCACAAGACCAAAGCATTTAATACACCTTGATGCATGCTCAGGCTTTATTAAATCCTATATATGCATCCCTCTCCTGTAAACTGTATTATTTTGTTGTCTAGTTAGATTAAGCTGGATATATATTTTTTGTAATATTTCTAGATATGCGATAGATTCTTCTGTGAGCTTGTGTTACCTTCGGCTAAACATGTGCTTGTTACCTTACATTTGTGTAATTTCCCACCTGCATGGTCCTTTGCGACTGCAGTATACTGTAAATAAAACAAAATAAAAATAAATAATAAAAACACATTTTTCTTGACTTCTCTACAGTGAAAAGTTTTGACAGCTGACAACTACAACTGATGTATAAACGGTGAACTTCATACAGATAGCACAGATTCCACATTTCCATGACCGTACTATGAATGTAACTGTTAGCGAATGAAATGTGTATCAAAACATTTGTGATGTTACAAGACACATGATGGCACTCATTTGACAGTTGCTTTATTTGAAGAAAATTTGATTTGACACTACTTTAGTGCTCATGTTCTTTAAGATAGTAATGTTCTTGGTCTACTTACATTTTAGCACCTCTATTTTGCAGAGTTTGCACAAACTGCAGAAACACAACTAATTTTTCTTCACCAAATAATTTAGGACCTTTAGTGACCAGGCATTCTCGTACTTAAAGGGACAATTAAGTCAAATAATTTACGTCAGAGTGAAACCTCAATGTATGACACCATCTAGAACGATATCATCAGCAACAGCGCCCTACTTACCGAGAAATTAAGGTAAATGCACAAGAACACATGCGCCGCAGTAACACATTCTCAGAATGATCCCGATGACATCAGACGAATCGCCTACAATCAATCACTAGTAATCAATCTAGCTGCACTAAATAAAGAACCTTCCCTGCATCAAGAGATGCAATAAAATACTGCTTGATCGTTTCTGCTTGATTCATAGAAAAAAGAACCGCCAGATTTACTAGCGGGAAATGGTGCGAGTAGTTAAAAAATTCAATTTTCGTGTGGTCAAACTGGACAGGTCGCACCATCTAGCGGGGCCCAGTTGAACACAACACGTCTGCCATCCTTGAGCCAATGGCGGCAAATCAATCAATGGTCGATGCTGCTGCTGTGGCTCCCGCTGCTTTCGGTCTGGTGCTACTAGTGCAGTAAAGCCGAGCAACGTTGTGCACGGCAGCAGTGACGTAAGTCGGTCCGCTTCTTGAGGCGGTTAATTTAAAGTGCGATAACCCGATGAGAACCACTAAAACGTGATTTTATTTCAAAATCAGCCCTTCCTTGGCACAAAAGTAACACTACGAGGTTTCTGGACTGCTATTTCAACCATGAATGTCGACTTAATAGTTGCCTTTAGTGTCTCTTCAATGAGTGGCCCTTACACCCAGTCGTGAACTCCATTTGCTGACAAGTTTTTTTTCTGTACATAATCTCCAACAGTACATTTTATGGCGTGGCTCACAAAATAAAAGTTGAAAAAAATCTGCATTTGGGCACTCGTAGTCTATTTGTGCTGTTCAAGCATTTAGAGCGAATGTCCACATGTATAAACTTATACAAAGCAAGTAGAAAGCTGCATGAGCAATTTAGTCATAACTGAGGGAATACTTTACTTGAAAACCGCTATGTATTATGTATTTTATATATCTCATGTCTGAGCATCACTTTCTCTTCGATAGAGCAAGTGAAGCCTGCTCTGAAAGCTGTTATTTGCAGCACAGAACATTTATTTATCTGTACTTACCTACTTGACTTCTGTCTGAAACAGCTGTTGCTTCATTCTTAAAGGGTACTGACACAAAATTTTGAAGCCGAGATCGCCCGTAGAATTGATTGCCGTGAACATGCATGAATCTGCACTCGTGAATCCATTAATCTGCAGAATATCAACAGCGAACATGGTGTGCTAATGAGGTCGAGTGTTGCACTCGCTGGATGTGATAGTCACTCGGCGGCTTTTAGTTTTTGGAGCTCTCTCAAACCAAAACTGAGACTGGTTGGTAATGAAGAGCCTGTAGTTATCTGTCGTGCAACTGCAACAAATGTTGTGTCATGTTATAACTGACAGGCCCCCGCAACACAATGCATCAAAAAAATGCAAGGCCACAATTCTTTTGTGAGTATTCCTTTAACATATGACAATGAATAGGGTTGCTATCTGTCTGATTTTAGATTGGCCACCATTAACTGGTTTTTCATCATAATATCACAACTATTTATTATTTTTTCAGGTGTTTTTAAGTCTTAAAGTGTAGCCACTGCTGAAATACTAGAGCAAATTATAGCATGAGTATGTATATGTGAACATCTTATATTTTTGTGGGATATTCATGCCCCATATATACATATTGACTTTAGTTTAAGTCTATAATGTTTCTGGCTTAGTGAATTCAGATGAAAAGAAAGCTTTTTATGGAAAAAGTACAGAGCGATAAACAAAACCTCAAAGTACAAGTGTCATTCCAATCACGTGTATTTTTATGGCAGCAATAAGACAAGCTGGTTTTATCAGTCTTATGTTTTTGTGCACATGTACATTAGGTTCATTTCACTCAAGAAAAGCAATGTTATAGTAAATGGCACTGCATGCCCAGAACTTATGGGGTCTATTGTTTAACATTAATTTTTTATACAGTTAATCAATAACCCCCCGCTTAAAGGGCCATTTTTTTTAAAGGTGGCAACACTAGCTTTCAATTAAGAACACATCAGTTCTCAATATAGCATTCTATGGTGTTTTGTCTGTATAGTATGCAGCACAAGCTTCTGGCTGAGATGTGTAAAGTTTAAACACCTACTACAATAAGACAAGGCAAGAATGTGTTTCACAGAAATATTGCTGTATAGTCACTGGAAGTTGCATAAAAATAATCTGGTTGAGGTCATTCAAATGAACATGAACCATTAGTAAGCGCAAATCAGACAATGAACATCGTAATGTGACAAGATCTTGGGGGCAGGCGGTGGAGTACCAAAGATGTACATGTTATTATGGTATGCTTTGCAAGGATGGCTTTTTTTCCCTGTTTGCGATTTGTAGAATGTGCTTTTTATTACTGCTGTGACTAAAACATGTATTTGTGGGTGCTTCTGTAGAACTTTTCTTTTTTGGTTTAGACTCATGCAAATACCTGAGAACATTAAATACCTTATAAGGTATTTTGCTGCACAAATACACACTATATCTATTGGAACCACTTGAAAATCCCCACATAGTTTAATGTACAGAATTCATCTAATCAAAGTTGGCCTTAGGAGAGGCAAACTATACAGACGTAGTCATGCATATAAACGTAGTCATGCATAGTATATGAGGCACATTTGTGAGTACCACAAGAGGAAATACGAAATCTGAGCAAGGCTCACTTGTGATGTATAAGTTCCAGCCTCACCAATCGGTATTTAGTGAACAGCAGTTTAGTCAGATATTGTTTTAATGAGCCCTCGTATTTGGTGCTAGCAAGTTTAGCACATTTTTAAAGATTGTTCTCTTTCATACTGACCAAGAATGTGCACCTGCTCACACAAATACTATATAGAATGCACATGTACTATTAGCGTCAAATTAAACACGAAAAGCGTCAAGCATTCGCTATGAATAGTGCGCGCCATCCAGACATCACCTTGAACAGCCCTGAATATGTACAGTGCTGCTAAACTGAATGTGCGTGCACATTGATGTGTGATGACCAAAGGGTGTGCACTATGCCATTATCAAGGCTTGCCACCTTTGCATTTCATTTGACGCTGATAATTCATATGCAAAATGAGAATAAGGGGTGATTTGCAGCATAAATGCACATCGAGAAAGGAGGCACTGCCATAGGCTGACCCCAGAATTGCATAATGGTGCCACAACTATGTTGCATGCTCACAGATTTTTTTTTTTTTTACAGGAAACTTGTGCAGGCAGATGATGTATACATACTTACAAAGAAAAAGTGTGAACCCTTGAATACCTGAAGGCATGAGATAATGCAAACCTCTCATGCTCTAAGGCAAGCTATGGAGGACAAAAATAGTGAGACAATACAACCAGTTCAAAAACATAGGCAGGTACTGTTTATTTAACTTATTTAACTAGTCTTTTACATTTTTTATACTCTCAATTGGAATCATCAAATTTTTTCAGTGATTTGGATATGGTAACATACACAAAATTCACTGTCAAAAACAGCAACCGAAAAATTTAACATACACTGTGTACTTCCAGTGCAGTACAGGAGATATGCACAAGAATAAACCTTTAACTACATCAGGACAATATGACCACCTAACAATAAGAACTACAGCATATGACTAAAGTGAATCATATGAGCAGTACCACTAGTTCCATAGAAACTTAGTATTTTTATCCCTAGTGTTTAAACATGGTAGTAGGATGAGCTCCACAATATTGTGACTGCCACCATGAAACATCCCGCTTTCAGATACAAACCCTTGGAGTTTTTCTCTCTCTCTTTTTTTTTTGACAGCAATATGCACCTACATCGCTTTGCAAAACAAGAGTATATGTACAAAGCACCCTCCTCACATATATAATGTGCTGAAATGTGTGGTGCAAAAAAAAAAAAGGCTCTCTAACGGCACTAGTTCAGAAAGTTTGAATAAACAAATTAAATCTCTGGTGTATCTATGCAAGCTTAGCAGTCACCATAAAATGGCTAAGCAAAAAAATTTGCAATTAAATATTCAATACACTGCTGAAATTTAACTGTAGGCATCAAAAATGTCAAGAGTATACTAGGCAAGCAGCAATAATGCAAACAAGTTAATGCAGGGTAATGGTAATGAAGGCAGCAAAGATGGAACAGCGTGCTAAAATATGCAACAGTCGCTGAAGAATGAATGTGTATTGGTAAACACAGGCAGAGGAAGAAAATGAGGAAAAAAATATTTTGCCCTGTTTTTTTTCCCTGCATTTCTATGCGACAGTCTTGCGAGCAGAGCCATGCTTGCTCCTTCGAATTTCACGAAGGTCTTCTCTTAGGTCATTCAGCATGTCACTTTGGCCTTCCTTTTCCAACCGCTTTGACCAGATCTTCATCTCTTGTTCATATCGGATCCTGTCCTCATCAGCTTTGTGTACATATGCCTGGAAAAAAAAAAAAAAAGGGAACCACCACGAGGCCTGTTAACCTTGTGTGTTGAGGTTCTTCGAACTGAGCATTCATCATATTTAGCATCTTTCAGAAGCACATGGCGGCTGGAATTCAATGAGTGAAATGCAACAACAATAATAATTTAACTGTTCAGGTTTAACGTCCCAAAACCTCGATATGATTAGAGAGACGCCATAGTGGAGGCCTTCGTAAATTTCGACCACAGGGGGTTCTTTGACGCGCAGCCAAATCCAAGTACATGGGCCTCTAGTACCATCACCTACATGGAAAATGCGGCTGCTGCAGCTGCGGTTCGATCCCACAATCTTCTTGTTAGCAGTTGAGTACGTATTACAACCACTAGATCACCGTGGCAGGTAAATGCAAGAATGCTTTGTGCTTAAACTTAAGTGCACGTTAAAGAACCCAAGGCTGTTAATATTGCCAGGTTCCTTTCCTCAAATTTTGTTATTGCCCCGTTACACTGTACGTAATTCTCAGTGCAAACCGTGCCTGCAGTGTTCGAGAAGCTTCGAGACTGTAGTAGATCATTTCGTTAAGACTACGCCCACTCCGCAAACATTACAGATTATTCTGGACCTACGTGGCTGCTAGAAATAACGCTAGAATATTCGACGGCACGTGTATAAATGCCGACACACTTCACCGCTTGTCAGTTGATCAACGGCCAACGTTCTGTTCGCCGTTACCAATGCCAGTGTGTGTTGCTGCAATCTCACTTTTCGTTTGTTGGCCACAAAGCCCAAATAAACAGTTTCGTCTTCGATCTAGTCTGCTTCCTTCGTCCACATCATGACTCCGTAACAATATAATTCTGGGGTCCCCTACTAGTCGATCATAATTAAAAGGTTAAACCTTAAAATTCAATATTAGACTAAGTAAGAAAAAGTTGACCAGCATTTTGTACAGGCTATAAAACATGGCAGTGAATTACGAGTCCATGAAAACATAGTCAGATCAAGCCTTCATTTTTTGCCATTTTTACTGCTATGCATGGACACGCTTCGCATGCGGTACTGCTGCATGTTTAGTTTCTAGTGATTGCTGTCACATAACTGATTTATCTTGTGTTTCTAGCTTCGTAAAGCAATACTATAAGAAACATTCCCATCCACTCTGTCACTAAATGAGCTGTGGCTTACCACAGCTAGTAACACTGCATGAATTTCATTCATTGAGACATGTGAAAGCTGACAGTATCTTACAAAGTAACCTGACAAATGATTAATGTGAACTTGGGTTTTTTGTTGTTGTTGCTTTATTGTCCCTTAAAAAATAGATATCTATTTTAAAAAGCTATCAAAAATATTTTATATCTAAAATAATTAGGAAACTGTACACCTGGGAGAAAGAAAGGTGTCAGTGGGTTAAAGTAAGAGCAAAGGCCCAGGATGCTATGGAGCTTGTTTGAATTGGGAAGGACACTGTCTTCAGAGAACACAGGGCTTGGATTGAATGAGTATACCAAAATTACCCTTTTTAAAGCCTAAATTAAGACTCAACATTGCTTAGTCAACATAAAATCTGAATAGAAATGACAGAGGTGGATGGCAACACAGGACCAAATATCATGTCATCAAAATAATAGAAACACAGATGGATTCCATTTCAAACCAGGCAAATGGTTGCATAAAATCTGCACAAATGCTGCCATGATATTACATAGCCTTCCCAGGATGACAAAGCTTTTGTTAGTCATTTGAGCAGAGCCACAGGAAGTAGCCTGTATCTACGGGTATCATGCAAAAACTTTCTGCACATTGCATGTATGTTTGTGCAGTTAGATCTCAATGCTTCTGTACTACCTAAAATTCCAGGGTAGCATCTCCTGTGCCGCGCGACGCAGCAGCCAGTCCCATACAGTAGTGGCTCCTGCGCCGCACGAAGTGAGATCACTTAAAAGAAAAATAGTTTAAAGCTATTGAAATGTACAAATTATGTTGTATAATGCACTCCACCAACAAAAATGTTATTAAATAAGCGGTTGACAGGTCAGTCAATGTTTATTTGTTAAATAAACACATAACACAAGCATTTTAAATCTAGGGGGGCCATGGGGCACTGCAGCTGCAAAAGATAACAGTGGCAATGATGGTAGCTTCGATGTATGGTGGTGACAACAACTTTATTGAAAACTGGCAAATTCGTGGCCTGGGACTAGGCCGCCCCCGAGGAGGACCGGAGACCCTGTCTCCTTGCTGCCTAATAAGCTTGCTGGATGGCCCACAGTTGATCCTGCACGTTTGAGTTGTGCAGCGTGGCCCTCCACCGTGCCGCAGCTTTATCTGGGCGTGCGCCATGAAGTTTTTCAGTATGAAGTACCGATTATTGATGTTGGACGCACTGAATTTTCTAGATTGCAATGTCAAAATGTGGCGTTGTCGCAAGTGAAAGTGTCCTTGCTACCGAGTACCTCATTTTGCTTGCCGGGAAGGGTAAGGTCGACGATAAAATAAATGTTTTTGCACAGTTCAAGTGTAAATGTCCGGACGCACATGAAACATCAGCGCGGCTACAAAGTGTTTTTACGAAGCTTAATTGTGATCTCTGAAGGCCAAAGCTCCTACATTGCAGGCCTCTTCGCTATGGGCGAACACGTACGGCCGTTCATATCATTTGGTAGGTAAATGCTGCTGTGCTGTCACAGACCATGCATGTTATTCAGCAAGGCAGACAAACTGTTCGGCACTGTTTTGCAGGTAAGTGGGCTAATGCAGTCGGCAGTTGCCCTTGGGCATCTTGGGCAAGTGCAGATCACTTAGAGCATTACGGTGGCACGTCAGTATTTTGAAGTGGCCTGCCGATTACCTCGTGAGGTGGTGACGGTACGCTGAGCGGCATAAAAAGGTTTCCTGTTGCATATTCAGTGTAGTTGAGGTGCAGTGCACATTTGTTATCAGAACTTTGATAAACCGTGCAGATCGAGATTGTTGATGCGTGTACCGGAGAAACCGATGCAGCCAGCTGCATTTGAATTTAGCGTGTCCTCCTCCGTCTCACCAATAAAGACAATTAATTTGCAAAACAGTTTATTATAATAATATAGTCAATTCTATGAGGGTCATCAAGGGCCTGTAGACAGCACCACCAGCAGCACAGCAGCAGCAAGTCAGGCTGACATGAGGCTGATTAGGAGGCACAAATGTTAAAAAAATACTTGCGAAAAAAAGAACTGCAGTGGGGTTTGAACCAACGACCTCGCCCGTCCTGCATGTGCCATGCTAGCTAACTACGCCACAGCTGCTGATCGGTTCGGAGGGTTTAACAAGCTTGGTTTTGTATTGTCACTCTGATGGTAACTTTAACGGCTTCTATCGTTACGCCTAGACATAACCCTAGACACTCCGACTACTCAAACGAAGCGCCTAGCCAAAAAAGTGCATGACGTCACTTCCGTGCGGTGCAGCAGCCGTTTCTGTGTGAACGTGGCTTGTGCACCGCACGGCGCAGCAGTCTCTTCTAAATTCCTGTGAGGGTATATGCAGTGCAACGGCTAAGATGTCAAAAATACATTCACAATTTTTATAAACTAAATAAGCTGCTTTATCTCTACAGGTATTCGCTAGTGAGGGCATATAAAGCAGAAAATAGCACTAAAAATAAAGCTTCCCAAATTTACATACCGTAAGAAGCACATCTGATTTTCAAAGCAGATACACGTTTTACATTTTATCTATTTATGAGGCACAACTGAGAAAATCAGACCCAAAAGTGTCGCCAGTGTGTAAGAATGTAAAGGTCAAAGGAAGACCATGCTTGTGTTCAAAATCTTAAGGCGAGGGTAACAGAAACGAAAACATTTCATGGGCAACAAGCTATGTGCTAACCTCATTCTTTTGAAAGCGAACTAGATCTAATCAACAGCCGATTGCCTTGAACCCTTTGATACAAATGTTTGTCTTGAAACTTTTAATTGAGCATTAACGATCAGAATTTACCAGCTGCCTTGTTGCTACCCATGTTTTACTCATGAACGAAGGCTGTTCGCACTAGTGAAAGTTTCCTGGCTCCAAAGAAGTCATAATTCATGTGTTACATATTCACTACAGCTGGCGATAACAAGTAAAAAATTGGTCACTGAAAAAAGTAAGAAAACGCTGATGCATTACCTGCTAAGCAGCAAGTATTCGTAGAGGAGAAAAAAGAAACATTAGCACCTAGAGACTAAAGGAAATCTTAAAAGAATGAGATACACACTGATCAGTATTAGTGCTGGAAGTAGAGGATAGAAAAAGACTAGTAACAAATCTAATTTAACATACAACAGCATTTTTTCATACCAATAAAGTGAATGCTAACCAATACCATTCAAGCTCACCACCTCTATCCTTACTTCCATCCTACATATCCAACATAATGGCGGAAGTTGCCAGTGAGTGTAGCTCTTGAGAAAGTTTACCTTGGTCACTTGCATCATGCATGTAACTTTGAAAGTATTTGCCAAAATGGCTGACCTGTTTCTTTTCTTCGGGCAGCTGCTTCCACATGGCACCAAGTTGAGTCATCATCTCCTGAAGTTCAGAAATAGAGAATGCAGAACCATTAAGGCAAGCATGTTAGAGAAAGCACTGCTTTTTCTCTCACTTTGGATAAACCATATAGCTAGTGTAGCAAAACAGCATTCAGTTATTTGTATCACTTTTTTTTGTTGACTGTTCAAGCAGAACTTTCGAAATTAAGAAGTGAATGCTACAGAGGTACCTAGCCAATGCAGTTTTGACAATGAACTCATGCATTTTAACTTGGGATCTATGTATAATTTTGTATAAAGTCAGTCCTTCATTTTTTATTTATTTGTCAATAATGCCACAGTTAAGTTTATGAAGCAAAACAACAAAACTTTTTAAATTAAATATTTTGAAGTAATTTACTGGATTATATAATAATACAAAAACCTGTGAAAGTGATGGCTAAGAAATGAATGACACTTAGCAGTCTGAAAAGTGGCAGGAAGAAAAAGATAGAAGCTTGTGATGAAAAAAAATCTGTAAACATGGGTGTGTGTTCGAGCCGATGTTTTGACAAGTGGACTTGTCTTTTTCAAGCCTGAAATTGATTTCCTTGGCACTTGTGTGTAATGCTTCCCACTCCTCAAACCCAAGCAAAAGAAGGCGAGAGGAAAACTGTGGATGCCCCGCCTTCACTGTTGCCCTAAAAGTTTTTGGCATAGAGAGATCACAAGACAAGCCCAAAGATAAAATACATGAGGACAGCGCAAGCAAACAGGTGACGGAGTGACACGAATGACAGGATGAGTCCTGAGAAAAGTATCATAAGCAAAGGAAGAAAACAACAATAGGTACAAGTGGCACTTTTCTTATTCCACTGAAGATTTTTCGAGTTCTGCACATGCAATTGTATATGCTTTCAATTTTTACACACCCACCATGGTAGCCTAGCAGATAAGGTGCTGTAACTACAGTGCTCCATGACACAGGTTCCATCACAGGGAATGGCAGCTGCATTTTTATAGGAGTGAAATGCAGAGGAATACCTGTGTACTTATATTTAGGGGCATGTTAAAGAATGAAAGGTGATCAAAATCAACCTGGAGCCCTCCGCTGTGGCACCTTATATTCCTATCGTGGTTTTGGCACTCAAAATCACACAAATCATTATTATTAAATTCTTATAGTGTCAAGTTTGGATATATTAAAAACTGATATTTGAAATTATTGCCTGTATACACCAGAGCACACCTATCTCGCAGCCAGGCGCCTAGGCTCCCGGCAGCGCACTCTTGCACTCAGACACAGGTCAGCGAACACACTTATGAGTCAACTCACTCAGACTAAGATCAAGCCATGAGTCTGAATGTGAGTATGTCTGAATGAGTAATATGTTGGTGATCTTGAGTGCGAGTGAGTCTGGTTAAAGAAAATTTTCCTAAGTGGGAGTCTGAGTAAGCCCGACTAAAGAGAATTTTGGTGAGTCTGAGTGAGTCCAAAGCACCAAATATATTTCTTGAGTGAGTCTGAGTGAGTTCCACTATTTTTTGCCGACGTATGCACCCAGACGCCATTTCGTTCTGAAGTGGCAAGTCGTGTATTTATTGCACCAAGTTAACATGGAAGGCGGCTGCCCTGGGACTTTAAAATACGTTAAAGCACCTGTTCACATCGCTTCTGCTTACAAGAAGTCATGTGGGCACCACTGTGTCGTTTCTGGATGTGAAAACAACCAGCAGAAGTGGAAGAGATTACTCAGCACTGACTGTGAAGATCACAATACAGTTAAACCCCTTTATAAGAGGCAAGTTTCGGGCAGCAATTCCTGTCTTTTATATAATATATATAAGCAGGGCACCACGTATGCATTTTCTTATCAACCCATATTTTACTGTAGGCACACTGGTGTCTCTTATACCCATTTGTTTTTTACATCAGTGTCTCTTATAAAGGGGTTCGACTGTATATTGTGGGAAACGTGCCAATGCAGTGTTTTTCAGATTGCATAGATTTCCATCTGCAACAAAAAATGCTGAGCTCCGTCGCCAGTAGATAATGGCAATCAACCGGATACACTATGAGCCCCAGTAAAAGTGTACAAGTAAACATATTGCGTGTATTGAAATGTGAAGCCAATCATTTTACTTTACCGTGGTAATTTACATGAAGTATGCTTGTAGTATACAGCCCTAAATCATTTCTATACTCTTTCACAGGCTCCATGCCAATAATAAGAGATATTACTACTCACGCATGCATGCACACACTGCGCACATTTTGTACAGATGTAATGGCATACTATCACGATTGAAACAAACGTGAACAGGAGAGAGCATTGCTTTCTACTTAGTTGAACTGCGCCATGCCTTGACTACAGCTAGGCGAATCTATGCTTTCAGCCAGTGTCACCGTATACCACTATAAAATCTTGCTCTGGCTGGCGCTTTCGCACTGCATGTGTGTTCCGAGTGCCAAGCATGATTGGCAAAAGATAAGCACATGCGGTGCATGAGTGCAAGCCAATGGAGCATACTTGCGCTACGGTGATGCCGGCTTAAGGCACAAGTTTTGCCTAGCAACAGTAGGCGTGTTGCGTTCTGTGTACGACCGAGTCGAAAGCCACGCTTTTCTGCTGTTTGCGTTTTTTCTATCAAGATAGTAGGTACATGATGAAGTGCTTCCACAGTGTGCAATGCACAGGCTGTAGATATCCCAGACTGTCGAAAAAGGTGTTTGTGGCGTTTCACAAGAAAAAAGCACCTATTTCCAGGAGGCAAAAGCGCAAAACATGTTCACAGCCATGTTCGAGTTGGGAAGTTGCACATTTGATTTTAAGAGCGTTTGCTCACATGGCAGTTCAGGGTGTTGCTTCACCACGCTTGTATTAGATGGTGCAACAAGCATTCTGGTGGCACTGACTGAACTCGCTGTGAGTAGTAACAGGTATTTTCAAAATATCACGTGGAAAAGTAGGCGTAGTGCTGCACAATGTGTGTATCAAAAATGTTAACTGCCTCTTTCAATATGAAGGTTATGCCTTCGTAAGAAAACTTCTCCAAACAGTACTGCAATCACACGGATAAGGTCCTATTTGTGCCTCGTTGATGTTTTTTCCTGCCAGGTCAAGTGACAGAAGTGATAGATATGTACCTACATTTCTTTCGAATAAACTTTAGTTTCGAGTGGTGCTTTTGTTGTTTGCATTTTCTTGTTCTAGTGTCCGTGTCTGTATGCACGCCTTTATTCAGTTAAAAGAAGCACTGCAATCACTTCTCATTTCATTAGAAATATTCATGCCAACAAAGCAGAACTGTTTTGGCATATGCTGCCATGAAGGCATTGCATCAGAAAGGAATTATATGCTATGAGGATGAATAAGTTAAATGTATGCATAAAATTTAAGGCAGGGGCCTTATTTGCTCTTCACCATGACGAATTTGTTTTAGCATGCCTCAACAAAAGACAGGCATATATTGCAGTGAAGCATACTAACAGCAGTGAGAACAGTCATGAAGTGAAGCATACTAACCTGTGCCTGAAAGGGTCCCTAACCCACACGGAATGGAATGAGAAAACTTTATTTAATGAAAAAACTTTATTTCCTAACCCACATCAAATATTGTTTTAAAATGGCCCTGCGACACTTTTTCAAGTAACCATCGAGTGTCTTCTAAAGAAGTTTGTCGGCTCATGAATCGATGGGTGCAAAAGTTTTTTGAATCCGTCAAGTACAAGCAGGGCTGGTAAGGGTTCATCATGATGCTTGGCTTAAGCACTGTGATTCTGTAGCTACATCTTCTACTTAAGGCACTCTCAATAATCGGCCACCATTCATGAACTTACCTCACTAATAAAGAGGCAGAATGTCACACTGACCATTAACAAAGTGCAGCAAAGAATAAATAAAAAAAGGGGCATTATTAAATCATAGCCCAGAACTCAGCTCACATGGTTAGAAATATAACTTGGGTATATGAATCACTGAAATATTGTCACGGGGGTCGTGACGTGGCCGAAGACAGGAGACTTCGTGTTGGGATTTACCTGTTTATTTGGGCGAACCTGTGCCCGGTAAACGAAAAGTCCAATTACAGCAGCAGTCTTGCACAGATAGCAGTCTTTGACTGATAGCGGCGAACAGAGCGTCGGCCTTCGATCAACAACTGACAAGTGGCGAAGCGCGTCGGCATTTATACTCTTGCCGTCGAATGTTCTAGCGTTATCGCTGGCGGTGGCGTAGGTTCCAGAATAATCTGTACTGTTCGCAGAGTGGGCGTGATCTTATCGAAATGATCTACTACAGTCCAGAAGCTTCTCGAAAACTGCAGGCGCGGTTTGCACTGAGAATCGTGTAGTGTTTTGGGACGATAACAAAACTTGGGAAATGTAACGTGGCATTGCCCCCCTCTGAAAAAGGCACTGTCCCGATGCTTTGATGATGTTTTATGTTTTGTGGCGCAAGGGCCAATTCACGGCCAAAGAGCGCCAGTTCATCTTACTAAAAATATGGACAATGATTGTGATAAGCGGCTGTATAAGGGCCATAAAATTCCTCGCGGTAAAGCGGGTAAGAGCATGCAAGTAATAAAATCATGACCATGCCGTGAAAGGTGTGTGTGGTGTGAATAGATGACAAAAGTTGGTGATAATAAAAAACGATGGCGGATATGTATGGCATTAGCACAAGTGCCTCACTCGTTCATACCCTTGCGTCCAAGGGCCGTGAGGCAAGTGCTTTCTTGCGTAGCCACCGCAGCAAAAACCTCTCAGGAGAGGTCGTGCTACGGAATGCCCAGGTATATGATATGAAAACTATGAATTTCTTTTAAAAACGCTAACAATAATTTATGACTAAAAAGCGGTTCCCTACCGACAAACATTGCAGGGTGTAAAGGTATATGTTGTTGGTAGGGCAATAGAAAATGTTGTTTTCTTAGAGTTTCTAAGTGTTTGCACTGGATCAACATGTGAAGGACTGTTAATGCTTCACCACATCTGTGACACAATGGTGGATCGCAACCGGACAAAAGATATGTGTGTGTCGTGTATGTGTGTCCTATCCTGAGTCTCGTTAGTATTACCTCTGTATGACGCGATTTCGATACGGGCAGCCAATGACCAAGGCGTGGCTTAATAATGTGTAGTTTGTTTTGTGTGTGTGTATCCCACTTGCTCTGCCAGTAGTGTCTGAGGTTTCGTTTGAGAGACGGCTTAAGATCAAGGGCCGGGATTGATATGGGTGTAGGGGCAGTGCGTTTGTGGACGGACGCAGCGAGCTGATCCGCCCTCACGTTGCCTTGAATCTCACGGTGCCCTGGCACCCAGCACACTACAACATGTTGTTTGAGTGTGTAGAGTGTGCACAAAATAGAGTAAAGTGAGACAAGGACTGGGTTTTTCTGTTTTTTAAGAGTGTGCAGAGCCGTTACCACACTGAGGGAGTCCATATAAATTAATGCTTTTTGTATTTGTAATTGCTTGATGTGTTTAGCCGCCACAAGTATCGCATAAGCTTCCGCTGTGAAGATACTTGTGCCTGGATGTAGAGGGCCAGCATCCGAAAAGGATGGGCCGACAGCAGCGTAAGACACAGAGGAGTTAGACTTGGAGGCATCTGTAAAGAACTCAGTGTGTGTATTTGTGTTGAAGTTCCAGGAAGTATGTTCGGATATGGGCAATAGGCGCATGTTTTGTAACTTCTAGAAAGGACACATCGCAGTCTATAGTCTGCCATTGCCACGGTGGCGGATATGCTACAGGGGCCATTAAACTGTGTTCAAGTGAGACTCCAGTTTTCTCAGCTAGACTTTCCAGGCGAACTGAGAAGGGCTGCCTCATCGAAGGCCTGTTTGGAAACAGAATCGAGCTCGACAAATCATTAATAGTAGAGTATGAGGGGTGCTTCTTATCTGCTTTCACCTTAAGGAAATAAACAAAAGACATGTAAGTTCTCTGCAGATGAAGCGACCACTCATTTGACTCAACATAAAGGCTTTCTACGGGGCTGGTGCGAAAAGCACCCGTAGAAAGGCGGATGCCCAAATGGTGCACGGGGTCCAGCATCTTCAAAGCACTTTGAGTCGCAGACTGATAAACAACGGCCCCATAACCTAAGCGGGTGCGAATGAGGCTTCTATACAGGTTCATGAGACATTGCCTGTCACTACCCCACATTGTACGTGCCAACACTTTTAAAACATTCATGGCTTTTAAACATTTTCTTTTTAGATACTTGATATGCGGTACGAAGGTCAACTTGTTGTCCAAAATTAATCCTAAGAATTTATGCTCCGCATTAACAGACAGACGTTGACCGTTCAGTTCAATGTCAGGTTCTGAGTACATGCCTCTTTTTCGGGAGAACAAGACACACGTGCTTTTTTGTGGGTTCAGTTGGAATCCGTTTTCCTCTGCCCATTTGGAGACCTTGTTTAAACCTAACTGAACCTGCCGCTCACACATTGCCAGATTGCAAGATCTAAAGCCAAGCTGGACGTCATCGACTTATGTACAATAAAACATATTGCGAGGAATGGACAAGCGCAAGGAATTCATTTTGATGAGAAAAAGTGTGCAGCTAAGTACACCACCTTGTGGCACGCCTGTTTCCTGGACAAATGTTTGGGAAAGAACCGTGCCCACTCGGACACGGAATGTCCGGTTTGACAGGTAACTTTCGATTATGTGAAACATTCTTCCACGCACGCCAAGGTTGGACAGGTCTTTTAGAATTCCAAAACGCCATGTTGTATCATAAGCCTTTTCGATATCGAAGAATACAGAGAGAAAATGTTGTTTATGTACGAAGGCGTCCCTGATCTGTGCCTCGATACGAACAAGGTGGTCTGTGGTGGGGTGGATCTACTTTCTCGAAACCCGCACTGAAATGGGTCGAGCAAATTGTTTGTTTCAAGGATATGTACAAGTCGGCAGTTTATCATTTTTTCGAAGACTTTGCACAAGCAGCTTGTAAGTGCAATAGGCCTATAACCTGAAGCTAAAGAAGGGTCCTTGCCCTCTTTCAAAATGGGAATAATAATAGCCTCTTTCCAGGAGGTAGGGATAGTGCCAGAAAACCAGATAGCATTGTACAAACAAAGTAAGGTTTTTCGTGTTTCTGCTGGTAGGTTTTTAACATTTCATACACCACACGGTCAGAACCTGGGGCAGAAGTACTGCAGGAGTTTAGAGATGTTCGGAGCTCAGCTAGACTGAAAGCTTGGTTATATGCCTCGTATCTAGTAGATTTGTGTTCGAGTTTCAGCTTTTCTATTCTTGTTCTGTATTTTTGGAAAGTCTCAGTATAGTGGGACGAGCTGGATACCCGTTCGAAGAGTGCACCGAGGAAGTTTGCCTGATCTTCCAAGGTATCACCTCGAGTGTTTACGAGTGAAAGTGTGTGTACTTGTTTACCTGCTATCCTACCGACCATGTTCCAGACTTTAGCGTCCTGTGTGTATGAATTGATCCCTGACAAAAACTGCCAGCTTTCTCTTCTGGCCTGCCGACGCGTTCTCCTGCTTTGAGACTTTATTTTCTTGAAGGTGTCAAGATTTTCGGCTGTCGGTGAGTTTCGAAGCAGCCTCCAAGCTCTGTTTTGCTGTTTGCGCGCGTTTCGGCATTCAGAGTTCCACCATGGCACACGCCGTTTTCCAGGGTGTCCATTTGTTTGTGGGATGCATTTTGTTGCAGCATCAATCAAAAACGCTGTGAAGTAGTTGACAGCAACATCAATGTTCAAAGTACATATGTCATTCCAATCTAGACGAGCGATGGTATACAACTGTTCCCAGTCGGCTCTGTTTATGAGCCACTTGGGAACACGTGGTGGACACTCAATTACTGTAGTTGCACTCAAAACTACGGGGAAGTGGTCACTTCCTTAGAGATTACTGACGACTTTCCACTGGAGTAGAGGCACAAGAGATGGAGATACTATGCTTAGGTCTATGGAGGAGTAGGTGTTATTAGCGAGATCATAATAGGTTGGTTCTTTTCGATTTAGGAGACACGCGCTCGACGAGAGAAGGAACTGTTCGATCAGTCTACCTCGTGCATCATACCGAGAGTCACCACATAGCCTGCTATGCGCATTAAACTCTCCAAGGAGAACATAAGGCTCCGGAAGTTCATAAATTAAAGAGTGTAAATCACGTTTTTGCAGCTGATAGCTAGGAGGAATGTAAATAGTGCAGATTGTGATCAGTTTATCAAAAAGAACCGCTCTAACAGCCACTGCCTCAAGGGATGTTTGGAGTTGTAAGTGTGTGCATGCAATTCCTTGACTCACTATGATGGCAACACCTCCGGATGATGTCATGGCATCAACACGGTCCTTTCGGAAAATAACGTATTTACGAAGAAAATTTGTGTGTTTTGAATTAAGGTGTGTTTCTTGTACACACAGCACTTTTGGAGAGTATTCGTGTAAGAGTTCTTGGATGTCGTCAAGGTTTCTGAGAAGGCCCCTGACGTTCCATTGTATAATTTGAGTGTTCATGGTGAATGTAAAATAGTGCTATGTGTATGAAACGCGAGTAACTGTTTAGACAGGGACTTTGAGTTCACTTAACAGGGCCGTCACCAGGCCCTTTTATCTGCTTTTTTGTTTTCTTGGCGCGCTCCAAGGAGCCACGCCGCTCTTTCGGCACCAAGGGTGCCGACGTATCCATTGCCTTCTCGGAGGCACTGGATGCCCGCACGTGCGGGCTGTTAGTTCGAGTTTCTGGCCTCGCCTGGTGAGGTGAGGCCTTGAGACGCGAGGACTCTGGAGTCTCAGGTCTCTGTTTGGGAGTAGGCGGTGTAGCCTGGGCTACAGTCGCCTTGTGGGCAGGTGCCACAACCACCGACTCGGTATGCGCGGGCCGAAGGATTGGCGAGGGCTGGTGCGGCGGTGCCCCCTGACGCGCCGCATCAGCGTATGTAGGTCCATAGAATGGAGCGACTCTTCGCCGTGCTTCCTTAAATTAAATGTTCTCCTTCACCTTCAACGTAATTATTTCTTTTTCTTTTTTCCAGCATGTGCAGGAGCGTGAATATGCGGCATGGTTTCCTTCGCAGTTTACACAGTGTGGCGGTTGTTTGCAGTTCTCAGACACGTGGCCTAGGACTCCACATTGTGCACAAGTCTGGCGACCACGACAGGTTTTAGAGCCATGGACATACTTCTGGCATTGGAAGCAACGACGAGGGTTTGGTATGTACGGCCTGATAGATGTCTTCGTGTACCCTGTTTGAATAGATTCCGGTAGTTTACTGGATGCAAACGTGAGTATTAAGTGTTTTGTCGGTGTTTCCTTATTATCTCTTCTGATGATGGTTCTCTGTACATTAGTGACATTTTGGCTCTTCCACCCCTCCAAAAGTTCAGTCTCAGTCAAGTCAAGTAAGTCCATGTCAGATACCACTCCGCGAGTTGTGTTCATTGATCTATGTGGTGTTATGGTTATTGGTATGCCACCGAAATCTGAAAGACGGTCTAGCTTTTCAAATAGTTCTTTGTCACGAATTTCGAGAAGAAGGTCTCCGCTAGCCATTTTGGTTACCTTGTATCCTGTGCCAAGAGTTTCTGTAAGACATCTAGAAACTAGGAAAGGAGAGACGGTCCTGGCTTGCTTTTCAGTTTTTTCACAGTGGATAACATGAAAGTGAGAATATGTTTCTTTTGGCTGGTTGGAAAAGTTTACATCATCGGTGCGTACCCGCTTTAAGCCGGTACGATCAGACAGTAGGGGGAATGCTCTGTGCATGCCTGTCTTATTTTTGTTCAGCAGCGTTGGCGGCCACCCACCACGGAGCCCAACGAGGGGACGCTACAAATTTGCGGATGCTGAAACCTGCAGACACCAGCCGTACAACGCCACTATAACCCAATGCGCCTAGACCAAGGTAGGCTATTTGCACAGGGTTAACCCTAGCCGCCAGGAAGTTTGAAAGTAAACGGAAGAGAGTAGAAGACAGGACAGATAAATAGTAAGAGATAAAGACGAACATGTAGGGAGAGAGATAGGAAAAGGCGACTGCCGATTTTCTGGGTGGGTCAGCCCAGGGGTGCCGTCTACGTGAAGCCGGGGCCAAAGGGGTGTGTTGCCTCTGCCAGGGGGCCTTAACGGTCCAATCACCCAGCGTCGGCTCAACCCCCAGGATCCCCTTTTCCCCGGACACGGCAAAATCACGCACGGCTAGGCGTGGGAGGGAGCCGGAACCCCCCCGTTAGCTCGGGTCAGTGGTGTCACTACACACCAAACGCCTACTTGCGCAGGCGCCCCTGCGGGGGATCCCGTTGCTTTAACTAAAGATGAAGGTACAACAATAATGCAAGAAAGTACAATGAATAAATTACGATACAACAATAATATTAAAAAAAAACACTCTTTCAGTTTGTTAACACGCATGAAACGGCTTGAGGCGTGCGACATGGACGACTTTAGGTCGCGATCGGGGTCGTTGAGAGTTCGTGATGCCGTCAGGGACAACCTCGTAATCAAGTGGGCCGAGACGTCGAACCACTCTGTACGGTCCGAAGTACCGTCGCAGAAGCTTTTCACTTAGTCCACGTCAGCGTATCGGTGTTCACACCCAAACACGTTCACCGGGCTGGTATTCCACGAAGCGTCGTCGAAGATTGTAACGGCGGCTGTCGGTTGTCTGTTGATTCTTGATACGGAGACGCGCGAGTTGTCAGGCTTCTTCGCCGCGATGAAGGTACTCACCCACATTGAGGTTTTTTTCGTCGGTGACGTTGCGTAACGTGGAATCGAGCGTCATTGCCGGGCTCCTTCCGGCGACCAATTTGTATGGAGATATCTGCGTCGTCTCCTGCACCGCCGTGTTGTATGCGAAGGTCACGTACGGAAAAATGGCGTCCCACGTCTTGTGTTCGACATCGACGTACATTGACAGCATGTCGGCAATCGTCTTGTTAAGCCGCTCGGTGAGGCTGTTGGTCTGTGGGTGGTACGCTGTCGTCCGGCGGTGGTTTGTCTGGCTGTATGCCAAGATAGCTGGAGTTAAGTCCGCAGTAAATGCCGTTCCTCTGTCGGTGATAAGGACATCCGGGGCGCCGTGACGTAGGACGATATTTTCGACGAAGAACTTAGCTACCTTGGATGCACTGCCTTTTGGCAGGGCTTTTGTCTCGGCGTAGCGGGTGAGGTAGTCGGTAGCTACCACGATCCACTTGTTTCCGAAAGCCGACGTCGGGAACGGCCCCAGTAGGTCCATACCAATCTGCTGGAAAGGTCGGCAAGGTGGTTCAATTGGCTGCAGAAGTCCCGCTGGCCTTGTCGGCGGTGTCTTGCGTCGCTGACAGTCCCGGCATGTCCTCACATAACGAGTGAAGTTGGTGGTAAGACGTGGCCAGTTGTCCCTTTCTTGTATCCTCGCGAGCGTGCGAGAAACACCGAGGTGCCCTGCCATCAGATCGTCGTGCAGGGCCTGCAGGAGTTCTGGTCGCAGAGCTGAAGGCACCACAAGGAGGTACTTAGCTCGAAGCGGTGAAAAGTTTTTCTTTTGTAGAAGACCGTTTCGTAGAAAGAACGACGCAAGTGCACGCTTGAATACCTTTGGGACTTCGGCGGTCCTGCCTTCGAGGTATTCTATTAGGGCCTTAAGTTTCGGGTCGACCCGCTGTCGTTCAGCGAAGTCGTCGGTAGTTATCGTTCCCAAGAAGTAGTCGTCATCCGGGTCGTCGGGTAGTGGTTGGTCAACAGGCGCACGAGAGAGACAGTCGGCGTCGGAGTGTTTTTTGCCGGACTTGCAAATGACAGTAATGTCATATTCTTGAAGTCTCAGGCTCCATCGTGCGAGGCGACCTGAAGGGTCCTTCAAGGTGGCTAGCCAACACAAGGCGTGGTGGTCGCTCACAACTTTGAAGGGCCTGCCGTAGAGGTAGAGGCGAAATTTCGACGTAGCCCAGATGACGGCGAGGCACTCCTTTTCTGTTGTGGAATAATTGGCTTCTGATTTGGATAGCGATCGGCTGGTGTAACTAATAACCCTTTCAAGTCCGTCAGCCCTCTGCACAAGAACGGCGCCAAGAACTACGCTGCTTGTGTCAGTGTGTATTTCTGTCTCGGCGAATTCGTCGAAATGGGCAAGTAACGGAGGCGTCTGGAGGCGATGTTTAAGCTCCTGGAAAGTGTGTTCCTGTGGCGTTTCCAACTTGAACTCCACGTCGGCCTTGGTAAGGTTAGTGAGAGGATCGGCGATGCGGGCGAAGTTTTTTCCCGTACTGCCTATAATAGGCGCACAGGCCCAGAAATCGGCGCACCGCCTTCTTGTCTGTGGGCAGCGGGAAGTCGGCGATGGCGGCTGTTTTCCGTGGATCGGGACAAACTCCAGACTTGCTGATAACGTGCCCCAGAAACAAGAGCTCCTCGTACGCAAATCTGTATTCTGGCTTCAGTGTGAGTCCGGACGTCTTGATGGCTTGAAGTACAGCTTCAAAGCGCCGAAGATGCTCGTCGAAACTCGAGGAAAACACGACGACGTCGTCCAAGTACACAAGGCAAGTCTGCCACTTCAATCCTGCCAGTACTGTATCCATAACGCGTTGAAAAGTTGCAGGCGCTGAGCAAAGGCCGAAGGGCATCACCTTAAACTCAAAGAGGCCGTCCGGTGTTATAAACACCGTCTTCTCTCAGTCTCTTTCGTCGACTTCGATTTGCCGATAGCCAGTCTTGAGGTCCATTGACGAAAAGTACTTGGTGTTATGGAGCCGATCAAGTGCGTCGTTTATTCGTGGGAGAGGATACACGTTGTGGGAATTGAGGCTGGCCCGCTGCCTTTGCGCGGGCTTTCCCGCCTTTTCTGCAATTCTCATGTCCCGACATGTCTGCCCTCCTTTGCTCTCAGCCGCGCTGGGAAGGGCGGAGTGACGTCTAACTCCCTCACCCGGTAGCGAATGTTGACTGTGGCGCCGCGCGCGGGGACCCCGAGAGGTTTTTCGCGCGCTGCGTCGGGAGCGGGGAGTACAGTCCGGGACTTCAAACGGTGAGCCACGCATTCTTTTCCGTCCGTCGAGTCCCGTCGCTCGGGGCTCGTCGGACTTCGCTGACGGCGCCTCGCGCCCGATGCGAACGCTCACCCTTTGTTGCCCCGCTGCGTACTCACGGCCGAAGGGCAGTACGGTGTCCTAGTGCGTGGCCTAGCTACGCCGACCCGTCTCCCTTCGAAGGCAACGCGAGCGCCTTTGCCCTCGCTCGAGCAACCGGGCCCTTTGTCCCGGTGTCTCCGTGGATCACCTTTACCGCGGAGACGTGCTCGTGGCACCCCTGTGTAGTACTTTGTGCCCGTGGCGTGGATAAGCCTACTTGCTTTCCCGCCGCGCCTATTTGCAACGGGCTGTACTGCGTTTGGTGTTGCCACAATGAAGTGTTGCGACTTGAGCAGTATCGTGTTTCCCGCCACGGCGACGGTTAACGCGTGCCCTGCGGCTCGCTAAGACCGAACCCACGCTGGTGGCCGTACTCCTTCGGGATACGTGTACACCACACTGGCGCCCAACGCGGTATCAAAAGCTCTAGCTTTTGACTGCTCGTAGCGAGTCAGTTCGCCTGCGCGATTCGGGCTCGTCGCAACATGTCTGCTTCGTGGCATGCCGCGTTGCACAAAGAGGCCACCGCCTCTATCGACGGGCGCCCTTCGGCGCTCGCCTGTGTCGTCACCCCTTTTTGTGGTGAATACACTCCTACGTGGTAGCTGACGCGCTATCTCGTGCCCCCTGTTGTCTGCCGAGAACCTGGATTTCGGTGCGACGGCCGCTCGCGGTGCCTTAGCACATGCAAGCGTTGTTATGACCGGCGTCAGCAGGCGCCATGCTGTCGCTGAGAAGCGTAGCCGGGCCGCGTTCCCACGCCTGGAACCCAGGTTTTCTTGGAACCAGCGTCGAGGAGCGGCGCTCTTTTAATCCTCAGACAAGTAGCCGACTCGCCGAATGTCTATGCTCGCCAGCTTTTGTCCCTGCTAGCCGGCGGATGAGACGTCCTGTCGCCACGAAGCTGTAAGTCGTTCCAGAGGGGACAACAAAGACAGCATATTCCTTTGAAGAAACGGCGACCGCCGCCACAAAGTGCCCTGCTAATTGAGCGGACAGATTGGCGGACCGTTTGATGTCTGCTGTCCGAAGCTTGGCACCCCTCGAACAGCGACATACACGACGAGCAAGAGCCTCTCTGGCGCCACCTTTAAGTGCAGTGATCTTGACTCGAAATTGGATGTTCACGTGCGCCGTGCCTGCTCGTACCTTGCACCGGTTGTGTGTGTGTGATTGGTGTTCCCCGCAAGAAGGAGGAGCCCGACAGTGCTTATAAGGACGCCCCAGAGTGCGGGACGTCGCTCTGGACCAAGTAAAGGTTCAACCACCACGTTCGTAGTTTGTGATGGCTCTGAACTGTGTAGCGGTTCAACCACCACGTTCGTGGTTTGCGAACTCTTAACTTCATGCTGTAAATATTTGTAAATAGTGCCGTAAACCCTGTTCTGTTTTTCGCATCCTCCAACGTCCTGCTTCTTCCTTCGTCAACCGGAGCTGAGATCAGCAACAACTGGTTGGCAACGGTGGGATTCGAAGCTACAAGTGACAACAACAGTCGGCCCAAGAGAAGCAGTTGGCTCGAGACATGGATCACGTATGGGTGAGTGCTTGGCTTTTCCTTTGAGTGAACCAGGTTCTAAAAGAGGATTAAATTTTAGAACTGGTAGTTAACTTTGCCGAAAGACTCAGTTTCGCCGTTTCGGAAAGTTTTTTTTTGGAAGTAGCGAGCACTCAGTACGATCATGGACTTACGGGAGCTGCAGAAGTCAGACTTGTTGCTGTTGTGTGAGGAATTGGGGATCGATACAAAGGGTTTGGCACGAAAACCCATAATCATTCAAGCGATTAATGATTTGGGGGCTGATGATGAGGAACTAAGTGAAGAATGGGACCTCATCATCGAAAGAAAACTAAGAGCAGCTCAGATGGAAGGAAAGAGTGAAGACGAAAGAGAAAGCCTCAAGCTAAAGTTTTTCACACAAGACTATGAGTTGAGTAAGAGGTTGGGACTCCAGCGAGGAGTACTTCTCGAAAAGGAGGCAGTGTTCGAGATGTCTAGGTACATGCAGCCATATGAGGTATCATGGGATATGGGCCTGTATCTTAGACTCTTTGAACGGAAGTGTAGTGAACTGAAGTGTGAGCGAGACACCTGGTCTCAGAAGCTACGCACGGTTCTGCCCTGCGAGGCAGCGGATGTTGTTGCGCGACTCAGTGAGCAGCACGCGAACAACTACGAAGTTGTGAAAGCAGAGCTAATCAGAAGATTTGGAACTTCTATTAGCAAAAAGAAAGAAAGACTCGCACCGGAGTCTGAAAGCGAGGCGCGTCGCAAAGCGCCAGAAATTGAGGCGCGTCATGAAGCGCAAGAAACAGTGATCGCGCCAGAAAATGGCCCGCAAATTCTCGAATGCATCCATGTAAATGATGTAGAGAACGAGGCCGTGGCCGGTCTGCAGGTGGGGACGATGTCGAAAGACGCTCCTTGCGTGGATGAAGAGGGTGCCAGCAGCCCTAATGGGCCCAGTAAGAGGCTGGAAACCTTCTTCGTGCCTCAGGGGGACCTTTCGACATTGTCAAATTTAGGCATGGTTAGCGCAGTGGCTGATGAGAGCAAGAACGCCACGCTTCAGCAGTGCAGCGATAATACCGCGCTGGTTTGCAAACATCGCAGAAAAAGGAAGAAGCGGAGGCATTCGTCACTGCGCAAGCCTAGGACAGGCCCCACTCAGTCACAAGAAAGACGAGAGGGTAGGCCACTAATACGTTTAAGGAAACGTCAATGGGGCTGTTCATGGAAGCACAAGCGGCGAGCCAGGTGTGGAGGGAGAAAGGGAGGTGCGTCACCCCAACGAAGCGCGCGGTTCAGCTCGACGACTTCGGGAAAGCGGCCTTGCCCGAAGGGTCAAAGTCGAAAGGGCAGAGTGGCTAAATACCGCGCAGGGGTGAATACAAAGAGAAAATGGCACAGGCTCCCTCCGAGCTACTCGCGTCCCTTTCAAATTCCTGAGGGTAACAGGCCGAAGTGGAAAATGAGGCGTGACAGCAGGACACAGCCTAGCGGTTGCACGTTTTGTAGCCTCCGGCGTGCTCGAAATCCGCCGGGACCGCGACCCCATCGTGTGCGATTCAAGCGAGTCTAATTGAGAAAAAGGGGCGGTCAGTTTGAGTAATTTTGGCGCGTGCGTGTTAATTGTGTCTACTCAGTATTGCATTGGAGATGCAGATTTGAGCCACTTTAAATTTGGTAAGCTTAATGCGGAGTAAATTTTTCAAAAGGAAAACCGCCGAATTAAAGGCTGAAAATCGAATTAGTTTAATCACGTGCGAAAATTTGCGTAAGGTAAAAAAAACAGAGAACATGTGTCGTTTTTCTAGTTTTTTCAAAGGTTTAGTGTAATATCGTATGCCTTCACTGCCATTGGGATGTGGCGTGAATGAGCATTTGAGGAAGATATTAACATAGACCAGATGATTTCGTAAATTGATTAAGTTTGACGCGACACAGTGGAGTTGTCGTTGCGTGCATTAAGAATTGAAGGTCATTGGGGCACGATTTTAGCATAAAACTTGTGCATTATTGCGAGGTGCTTTTGATGAGTATCGCACCTAGGATTATTTTTGTGTTGTACACAGAGAATTACAACATAACGTGAGGATGAGCAATTAGACAAATTGTTAAGGATTAAGCTTTTGGTTAGTAGTGCCATGAATTTCGCAGCGCCGTAAGAATGAGAATAATTGAAAGCGCTCAGAAGAACTCAGTGTTTTTTAATCAAAGGTGTTAGCAAAGGCAGGTAACTAACCAAACTAACCTGCTAGAAGGCAGTGTTTGTCACTTTTTGTTGTTGTCTTCTTTGAAGATTGATTGATCTAGTGATCATGAGCAGATCATCAAGCTTTCCCTAAACGTTGAAGTAGACCGTTAGGTCACAGTGTAGTTTAAGGTTTTGGGAGGCTGGTGAGCTTACTGTAACAGTAGTAGACAATTATTGGTACACGAAAAAAAAAAAACGGACATTAGGACAATCTTAGCGCTCACTGAATCCGGAACCGAACCGATGCTCTCAGCGGGACAGAACCGATGAAAGCAGTCAGCGACGAAAAGAAGGAGACAGCCGTTTTATATCAGGACGACTATGGTATCAAGCAAAGCTGCGCGTTGCTTGCGCCAGAATTTGGGCTCTCGTGAGATAACGTACTGCGCTTCAGGAAAGGAGTGCGCCTGCATTGTGTAGAGCATTCATCAGTGGCAGTGTTATCTCAGGGGAGGGCTAAATTTAAAGTAGATACAGGCCATTGTCCCTTTGGCTGCAAACCATGACATCGAAAAACAGTCGCCTTGTGAGGCGGAGCTTGATTCTTCGAAAATATCATTTTGGCATTAGGAAAAGGGCAAATTGAATGGAAACGCTGGCGTGCTCCGTCGCTCTTTCTAAACCATTCTGGAGTGCTCTTGGTGTATCAAAATTGATATTTTAGTTTTTTTTGTCGTGCATCTTATTATGTAAATTTGTAAGGTAGCACGTCTGGTTTTTCAGCTCAAGTGAGTCCTGAGAGTTCTGAGAGTGAGCTTTTGTTAAAGCTAGTAATTAAAATTGGTTTGTCATCCCTCTTTTGGCTTGGTTTGTTCGAAGGGGGGCCGAGTGCTTGCTTGTGCATGTGGTCCAGTTTCAGAAACGGTGTCGAAGATTCGGCCTTTACTCAGACCATGCCACAAGCGAAGGCCAGTTCCTGAGATTCGACTACGGACCCTTTCGTCGTCCCTGCGAGCAGCAGTGTTGACCGCTGCCCTCCGTGACTCATCTGGCGAGGGGGAAGCTGTTATGACCGGCGTCAGCAGGCGCCATGCTGTCGCTGAGAAGCGTAGCCGGGCCGCGTTCCCACGCCTGGAACCCAGGTTTTCTTGGAACCAGCGTCGAGGAGCGGCGCTCTTTTAATCCTCAGACAAGTAGCCGACTCGCCGAATGTCTATGCTCGCCAGCTTTTGTCCCTGCTAGCCGGCGGATGAGACGTCCTGTCGCCACGAAGCTGTAAGTCGTTCCAGAGGGGACAACAAAGACAGCATATTCCTTTGAAGAAACGGCGACCGCCGCCACAAAGTGCCCTGCTAATTGAGCGGACAGATTGGCGGACCGTTTGATGTCTGCTGTCCGAAGCTTGGCACCCCTCGAACAGCGACATACACGACGAGCAAGAGCCTCTCTGGCGCCACCTTTAAGTGCAGTGATCTTGACTCGAAATTGGATGTTCACGTGCGCCGTGCCTGCTCGTACCTTGCACCGGTTGTGTGTGTGTGATTGGTGTTCCCCGCAAGAAGGAGGAGCCCGACAGTGCTTATAAGGACGCCCCAGAGTGCGGGACGTCGCTCTGGACCAAGTAAAGGTTCAACCACCACGTTCGTAGTTTGTGATGGCTCTGAACTGTGTAGCGGTTCAACCACCACGTTCGTGGTTTGCGAACTCTTAACTTCATGCTGTAAATATTTGTAAATAGTGCCATAAACCTGTTTGTTTTTTTCGTATCCCCATCTTGTAAGCGCTCGTTTCCTCAACCCGAAGCTACACCACGCTACCACAGCACCCCGGGATCACAACAACTGGTGATCAGCGGAGGGATTCTCAACAGCGTCGGGGGCGAAACAGCAGCTTCGCCGCCATTCGGCGAGAAGGGGGAGTCCCCATGAGGACGACCTTGGCTGCTATCCAGGTAAGCGGCGCGCTGCGGAGTCCCCGGCGGATTCATTTTTGCTGGACCATGACGGGCTCCTGCTGAACTATATAGCCACTGACGACGAGTCCAGCGACCCGTTTAAGGTGGTTATGCCCAAAAGTCTGAGAGCCGCACTGTTGCGATCCTCTCACGACGAATCCATGGCCGGTCACCTGAGTAGCTCAAAAGTTTTTGCAAACTGAGCGATGTTGTGACCTGGCCCGGCACGAAGCGTGGTTTTTATCGCTATTCCGTGCCTGCCACGTCTGACAAACGGTTGAGCCAAGGGTTGGAAAGCCCGCCGGTCTTATGAACCGATTGTCAGTGAGCGTCCGTGGCGCGTACTAGCTGAAAGATCCCCTTTGGGAAAACTCAGCCGTGCCCACATCGCAGACCTGAAGCCCTTTGTCACGGTCTGACGAGCTCGCGCCAGCGCCCTGCGGCACTTCGCGCAAGCAACGGGCACACCCGGAGCGGCGGACCGCATTCGGACCCCGCACCGGTATAATCTGAGGAAGCGGTCACCTTTGTGATTTCGCGCCGGACGGCGGACTTCTCCGCAACCGAAGGCCCTCAGTTTACCGTCTAGCCTCAGTATAGGTTAGCTTTTTTACGGCCTTTTCTCGTAAAGAAGTTAACCCCACCCTGTCTGCTGCCAGTGCTTTTTTTTTAAGTGTTCATGTGTATTTTATATTTCTTTTGTCTAATATTAAGTGTTATTTGTGTTTTATGTTTTTTTTTGCCAGATGTTGAGTGTCGTTTTGCTCTGTTTTTACTTTTTTTCGTGTTCGTTTCGTCTACCGCGAAGGGAGCTGTGTGTGACCTTGAGTGTCGGTGCTTGCCGGGGGAGAGAGACGAAGGACGCTTTGCGCCTACGCTCGCGCAGCCGTCGGCGGTGTGTGTGCGTGCGTGTGTAAGTGCGTGACGCTTCAGTGCGAGCCCGCGAAGAGTGCGTCATGGCATCCCTCCATCGACGCGGACACCGGAGGTGCTGGGGGGGCATTGACCCACTGACGTCAGACCATCTGGCTGTGCTCTGCTCTCGGCTGTCGCCGAAGAAGCCCTGCTGCCTTTTCCACCATGGCTCCTGCGCGAGGTCAGCTGAAAGCAGCTATATGCTGTCGGCCAACGCCAGGGCGCCTCGCAGCCAATTTTGGTTCGGCCTCCCTGACCACCGGAGAGGCCCGGCTTCCCGCAACGTCCAGCTCCGTCATCGAGCCAGATATGCGGGGCCTCCGAACAACCGAAGCGGCTTTCGTCGGACTCGCGGCTTATCAAGAGCAGCAACAAGCCATCAGTGAGCCCCCTCCCGTACCTCTGACCTCGCACTCGGGCATCGCACTCAGCGGACACTGTCACGCCCTTTTCCGCCCCTCCGCGCAGTGGACGCTATCCCCCTTCAGCACCACGAACACTTGTGCCACGTTTCTGTGCTCCCTTCCGCAGTTATTTGTATAGTGTCATGTGTTTATTTTGTTATTTATGTTTTTGTTTCTCCTTTGTAATCATTTTTTTTAGCAGCAGTAGCAAGGCTGGACTGAGGTTAGCCTGTCGCTCATAGCAGTGTCATTTTAGCTGCATGGGTGACGTCCGGCTGCCTTTTGCAGACCGGTAAAGGGCAAATTTAGGAGAGGGGGATGTGGGAATTGAGGCTGGCCCGCTGCCTTTGCGCGGGCTTTCCCGCCTTTTCTGCAATTCTCATGTCCCGACATGTCTGCCCTCCTTTGCTCTCAGCCACGCTGGGAAGGGCGGAGTGACGTTTAACTCCCTCACCCGGTAGCGGATGTTGACTGTGGCGCCGCGCGCGGGGACCCCGAGAGGTTTTTCGCGCGCTGCGTCGGGAGCGGGGAGTACAGTCCGGGACTTCAAACGGTGAGCCACGCATTCTTTTCCGTCCGTCGAGTCCCGTCGCTCGGGGCTCGTCGGACTTCGCTGACGGCGCCTCGCGCCCGATGCGAACGCTCACCCTTTGTTGCCCCGCTGCGTACTCACGGCCGAAGGGCAGTACGGTGTCCTAGTGCGTGGCCTAGCTACGCCGACCCGTCTCCCTTCGAAGGCAACGCGAGCGCCTTTGCCCTCGCTCGAGCAACCGGGCCCTTTGTCCCGGTGTCTCCGTGGATCACCTTTACCGCGGAGACGTGCTCGTGGCACCCCTGTGTAGTACTTTGTGCCCGTGGCGTGGATAAGCCTACTTGCTTTCCCGCCGCGCCTATTTGCAACGGGCTGTACTGCGTTTGGTGTTGCCACAATGAAGTGTTGCGACTTGAGCAGTATCGTGTTTCCCGCCACGGCGACGGTTAACGCGTGCCCTGCGGCTCGCTAAGACCGAACCCACGCTGGTGGCCGTACTCCTTCGGGATACGTGTACACCACAACGTCCTTTCTTGTGATTTTGTTCAGGCGGCGATAATAGATGCAGAAACGTAGGGTCCCATCCTCTTTCTTCACTAACACCACGGGGGATGCCCATGGACTCTTGGACAATGTCATCCCGCAGCATTTCATCAACTTGTCTCTTCATGGCCTCACGTTCTCGCGTCGAAACCCTGTATGGACTCTGACGGAGTGGTCTGGCATTTTCTTCGGTTATGATGCAATGTTTCGTGATTGGGGTGTGCCAAATTTTTGATGACGACGAAAAGCAATCTTTGTATTGCAGGAGCAGGGCCTTGAGCTGTTCTTGCTTATCGTTTGGAAGTCTGGGATCGACGTCGAAAGCTATGGGAGGGCCTTGGTTCCTCTGAGCAGGTTCCGCAGAATCGGCGAGGGCGAAAACACTGGTGGCTTCGACAATTTCATCGATGTATGCGACCGTTGTTCTTTTGTTCACATGTTTGTACTCATTGCTGAAATTCGTGAGCATAACCGTTGCTTTGCCTCCCCGCAGCTCTGCAATTCCTCTTGCGACGCAAATATTTCGGGTGACCAACAGATGCTGACTGCATTCAACGACGCCTTCCAAGTCAGGTGATTTAGGAGCGCCGACCGAAATAATGACGCTTGAGCGAGGCGGAATGGTGACTTGTTTTTCCAGCACATTGAAGGCATGGTTTCCTGACGGCGTGCGCGGCGGTAGTGCTTCTTCTGTGGATAATGTTATCGAGTTTGTTTTTAGGTTGATGAGAGCACCATGGAGGCATAAGAAGCCCATACCAAGGATGACATCTCTCAAGCAACGCTGTAGGACTACGAAGTCTGTAGGATAAATACGACCGTTAATGGTGACTCTTGCTGTGCAGATTCCTGCAGGCGTTACGAGATGACCTCCGGCTGGGCGGATTTCAGGGCCTTTCCAAGCTGTCCTAACTTTCTTTAACTTCGCGGCGAACGACCCACTGATGACGGAATAGTCGGCTCCAGTATCGACGAGAGCGGTCACACTGTGGCCGTCGATAAGAACGTCGAGGTCGCTAGTTCGCTGTCTCGCATTACAGTTAGGGCGTGGCGTCGGGTCACAGCTGCGTTGGCTTGTTCCGCTGCTTCCATGTTGCGTCGTCAGGCCACCTTCGGTAATTGAGCTTTCGCCGTGAGGGCTTTGCCTGGTTGGCGTTGTGTTCGGAAAGCTCTGTCGCGGCGGCGTCGTCGTCGGAGGATCTTCGGTAGTTCGTCGCACAGCAACCACACCTCCATCAGTTGCTGCCCTTAGTTTCCTGGATATGGGCTAGGAGACCGGCCCCGCGTTGGGCCAGAGTACTGCCGGGGGGGGGGGGGGGGGGCGGTGACATGCAACGGCTGGGCGACGGCGAACGGGAAGGACTTCGTGGTGTCCATTGAGTTCCGACAGGTAGTCTGCGATGTCACGTGGCCGTTCCCCTGGCTGCGGACGTGGTGCATCGACGGCGAAGCCACGTAGTCCCATCTGTCGGTACTGGCAACGGTGGTAAGTGTGCCCGGCCTCGCCACAGTGCTAGCACAGTGGGCGGTGGTCAGGGGTGCGCCAAACGTCGGTTTTCCTCGGCGCACTGCGCTGGCCCGCTGGCGAACGGTAGGTCCTCGGTAAGGGTGGTGGCGGCGGTGGCGTCTGGCGACGGAAGTGCGATGGGGCAACGTTTTGGCGTGCGCGTGGAGGAGGGGCGTGGCGGCGTGCTGCAGCAGCATAGCTCATGACTTGCAGCTGCGGCTCTTGAGGCTGAGGAACGCCCAGCGACTGCTGGATCTCCTGGCATACGACGTCCGCGATGGATTCCACGTGAGGCTGCGCTGATGGAAGTAATTTTCCCAGCTCCTCTTGCACGATCGCTCGGATCGTCTCACACAAGTCAGTGGTTCCTAGCGCTTGAATGCCGGCGTAGCTTGTAGACAAGAAGCTACGGTTATATCGCCGCGTGCGCATCTCGAGCGTCTTCTCTATCGTAGATGCTTCTGAAATGAATTCGGCGACCATCTTTGGCGGGTTTCTCAGCCCGGCAAAGAGTTTCTGCTTTACTTCTCGCATAAGTAGACGGACCTTCTTCTCCTCGGACATGTCGGAGTCAGCGTGGCGGAAGAGTTTAATCATATCTTCCGTGAATAGCGCCACGTTTTCATTTGGCATCTGCATGCGGGTTTTGAGGAGAGCTGCGGCCTTCTTTTTGGGCACCACACTTGCGAAAGTGGTGAGGAACCTGGCGCGAAAGGCGTCCCACGTTGTGAGGCTTCACTCTTGATTCTCGAACAAGGTCCGAGCAGCATCTTCCAAGGCGAAATACACATGCCAAAGCTTGTCATCATCTGTCCAGTCACTGAAGATGGCGACGCAGTCGAACCTTTCGATCTAGCTTTCCACGTCTTCCAGTGGCGAACCGCAGAAAGTTGGCGGCTCTTTGGGTTCCCGGAGCAGGAGTGGTGCAGGTAGAACCGGCGTTGACATGGTCGCTGTGGTCGACGTCAACGTCTTGGTTTTCTGAGCCTTGTCCAGTAAAAGCCCGTACTCCGGTGGCAGACCTTGTTGCCTGCGGCTAACTTGCTGCTCGTTGCTGGCGTCGGTGTCTTCACGACGTGGGCTGGGTTCACGGCTTGATGGAGGCGTCCGGTACATGGAAGAAACAGCACCTCCACCAGATGTCACGGGGGTCGTGACGTGGCCGAAGACAGGAGACTTCGTGTTGGGATTTAACTGTTTATTTGGGCAAACCTGTGCCCGGTAAACGGAAAGTCCAATTACAGCAGCAGTCTTGCATAGATAGCAGTCTTGGACTGATAGCGGCAAACGGAGCGTCGGCCTTCGATCAACAACTGACAAGCGGCGAAACGCGTCGGCATTTATACTTTTGCCGTCGAATGTTCTAGCGTTATCGCTGGCGGTGGCGTAGGTTCCAGAATAATCTGTACCGTTCGCAGAGGGCGTGATCTTATCGAAATGATCTACTACAGTCCAGAAGATTCTCGAAAACTGCAGGCGCGGTTTGCGCTGAGAATCGTGTAGTGTATTGGGACGATAACAAAACTTGGGAAATGGAACGTGGCATGTCACACTGACCATTAACAAAGTGCAGGAAAGAATAATTAAAAAAAGGGGCATTATTAAATCATGGGCCAGAACTCAGCTCATATGGTTAGAAATATAACTTGGGTATATGAATCACTGAATAATATATTAAAGACTCAGAAATAAAAAAAATATCTGAAGTAAAAAAAAAAAACTTCAATGGGCACTAAATGAAAATATCAAGTCGACTTATACTGTTTAAATACCATTTGAGAAGCCTTGCACATTCCTGGTATTGTGCCGAAAAATTTTCTTAATTTAACAAAAGGTCATATTTAAAGGGTCCACATACCCTATCATTGCCTTTTACTGCCCATCAAGGAGCTGACACCACCACATGGACAAGATCATTTCTCTTACTTGCAGTTAAAAGTAGGTTTCCTGATTGAGCAAAGTCATCGAAGCACTGCACACACTAACGAAACTAGTGAAACACGAGTGTGCGGGTGACAAAACCTTTTGACCACTCAGATCACCTGTGTTTGTTGTCAAGAGATAGTGTCCTCAACTTTGTGGCCATGATGTGTTTTTGGCTTGCACTATATAATCTGCCACTCAAAGCAGCCATAAGCATAGCCTTTGAGAATGGCAGCTGCTGCTAGGAGCAAATCGCCACAGGGATGTAAATTCGTGCAATAGCTAGGCTAATGTCCAAAGATATTTTCCATGAGAATTAATAAAAATACATAGCAACATTATATTCATTATTTCAATACACTGCAATGATCCTTTATTGCGATAGCAATCATCTGGACACTCTCAGCTGGATTTTATCGCCGGTGTCGGCATCGACATCGGTGTCGCCGTCACTCATCGTGTGTGTGTGTATATATATATATATATATATATATATATATATATATATACGTATCTATATACAGTATTTACTCGCGTAATGAACGCACTTTTTTTCTCGAAAAATCTGTGCAAAGTTGGTCGCGTTCGGGAAGAAGAAAAATTCCAGGAATGCGAAAAGAAGGTAGGTCGCTTAGCCTTTTGCAATTCACATATGTGTACACTGTTTGGAAACAGCTTCTTTTTTGCACTTCAATGATCTTTGGCAGTTGATGGCGCTATCTTCCGTAAGCTGTCCTCGGGCCGCCCGCGCATGCCATAAAAACGTTTTGCGGCTATCTTTTCTCCTAATATTTTAACCGCAATGGTGGTATCTATTATGATCTCGAGGGGCGCCCAAAAGCGTGTGCTATGACGTCCTTTGCCAACTTCGTGGCAACCTCGCACGACGACCGTGACGACGCCGTTAACATTGTATCAAGCACGACGAGGTCGTGGTAGCAAGTAACCAACATTGCAGCAAGCTACTCCCGAAGCATCAAAACGAACCGTCGATAACAAGATTAATGACAAAATACGGCCGCCACCTTGCTTCTATATGAGAATTGCCTCTACACGTGGATAACAAGCGAACCAAGAATTGGGGGTGCTACCATGTTGCAGAAATCGTCACAATATTATCGGGACGACAAGTGATTTTTTCTGGTTTTCCAGAAACCTGTGACTTTATAGCGACGAATGACTCTTCGCGACAGCAAATCCTGCCTTCGTCGCTGGAAAATCGCGTGCACGTGTTTTTTTTTTAGGGGGGGAGAGTGTGATTCTTAAGAAAAAGGTGGAAAGGTGAGAAAAATGGGTGTGAAGTGCACAATAACTATTTCTCATTTGAGGACTCCTCAACCAATACACTCACGGAGGAACAGGGAATGAAAGGACAGAGTGAAGAAAAAGAAAATAGGCTAAAAAAGAAGGGGGGGGGAAGGGTTCTGAAGAAGCGATGACATCACTTGGCGCGGGCAGTTTGGTAACCTTCGCTGCTGTGTGCTCATCAGCTGCAATATCTTTCTACACTTTCTGAAACCAGTGAAACCCGCTGTGGCTCACAGATAAGACAGGGGACATGCTGCGCACAAATAGAAAGAAAAGCAATAGGCATGGGGCAATGAGCACAGGGGGGAAGGAAGCGAGCCGAGGTGGTTGAGGGGGATCGGCAAAGTAATAAAGAACAGAAGAAATCCAAGGGTGAGGAGGCGCCAGGTGTCGGTTCGTGGGACTGCAGCGGATGGAATGTAGGGGGTGCAGTTATTACGTGGGCGTTTATTTTTACGACTGAGTTTGGGGGTGCATTTATTATGCGAATTTGTTCATTACGCGAATACATGCGGTATATGTAAACGCGAAGAAGAAAAATAATCCAGAAAAAGACTCTGGTGCACGGAATCAAACTTGGCACCTGTGAGTCGCAAGTGCGAGGCGTTAACCACGAGCCACTGAGGAGCACCTCCTTCAACATTCAAACAGCAAGCTATTTATATATACCACTTATCACTGCTAACGGGTATCTCGGGGAGAACTATTGTGTTTCAGCATTACGAGCAAGATCGCGCAATGAGGGCGCGTTGCAACACCGTCACGACGCGGCGGCATGCATTCTCATCTCCCCGCGTACTTTGCGCTGCGGAGAGGAAAGGGGAGATGCTCACTCGCGCACCCTTATCTCGTGGTGGGGAGTATCGTACGCCTTGGCTGGCATTGGATGATTCTGTTGTAGTTACCGGGTGCACAAAGGTTACTGCAATCGTTGTACAGTCTCCATTTGCGAAAATGACCCACTTTAAAGACACAGCGATGTAACAACTGAGATGCTTATTCGCGTTCATCTGTACCTGTGAGTACATTTCGTGAGTCATTTCTGTGTGAGAAACATGAGGCCCCTTTCGATCTGCTTGCCATTCTGCGCGTGACCTTCCAATTTGTTGCTATCAAATTCATTGCTTCGTCTTTGCGGCAAAGATGTGACTTTTTTCATTGAGTGGCTTATTAACAGAGATATAATAATACTGACAAAGGACATCATCGGGAAAGTACTACTAAATGCCCTGTTAGAGTCACATTTTCAGTCATTCATTTACTTCTCAAGTGTTAGACTATCACTGTAGCCCAAATTTTTATTTGTCGTTAGCATCATTTTGTCTTAAAACACTTCATCCTGAAATTTCAGTGTGTGCACAAAAGACGTCACAGTGTAGGGCACAAACATAGATAGTGCTTGTTTGTTCACTACACTGTCCTTGATGATGATGATGATAATAACAATAATGATAATAATATTGTGAGGTTAACAACACAAAACCGCCATAGAATTACATGAGAGATGCCACAGTGGTGGGCTCCAGAAATTTTGACAGCTTGGGACTCTTTGAAGTGCACCTAAGTCTAAGTACACCGGCCTCGAGCATTTTCCCCTACATGGGAAATGTGGCTGCCACGGCTAAGATTCGATCCCACGACTCGCGAGTCAGCAGTCAAGCACCAAAACCACTAGACCACCATGATGGGTGTGTCCTAGTCTTTTCTGCATGGTGAAATTTCACAATAAATTGAAACCAACCACTGTGCAACCAACTCCCCCAAATTTTAGTTTAACTGTGGTTTAAAAAATTTACCTGTAGTGGCAGTGTTTTGACTCGTTCTACAGGCGCTGCTTTACAACAAATAGGGAAATATACTAGTGGTCATGTTACATGCTCTTTGCCTTCCCTGTGTCACCCTGTAACGTATTCCCTGTTTTACTATGATAAAGCATGAGTAGCATAAAAGTTTCTATGCTTGCAGTATTATAACTTGCTTAACCCTCCCGCTTTCCCTCCACTCCTGGATTACAAGCTAGAGAAGGCACCTTTCGTTGCTGTATAAGAAACCATGCTTCAAAATTGAAGTCCTTTCTTTCTTTCATTTCCCTCCTTAACATGAATGAAAATGTACTTTAGAGCAAATAGGCTCTGCGGGAATGCCAACTTCATAAAAGGGGCCCTGCAACACATCTTCAAGTGATCATAAAATAGCCATACTATAAGAGTTTGTTGACTTTTAAATCTCTTACCACAAAATTTTTCTGGATCCATCAAGTACAAACGGAGAAACACAAATTTGTCACAAGTTGAGAGTACTTTTTCTTTTTTTTTTAAATCTCGAGAAGCGTGCTGAAATCTACATGAGGGAAGGGGAGGGATGACAAGGGGACAAGAAGCTACATCAAGACTCACTGTGGTCTTGACTACCAGCGCATGTCAGCACCCCATGGCAGCCGCCGTGACTATTCAGCACAAAATCACTGTTGCTGAGCAAAAGTGGCTGAGCTCCGCGAGATACTGTGCACACCAGCTTTTTCTTACACTAGCTTGACTGATGAACAGAAGCTAAATACTGATAGCACATTTGGAAATAGTTTAATTTGACTAAATATCAAGCGATGTTTCTCAAAGTGTATCTTTAGTGAGGCAAGTTGGAGAGAGCAAGCATGTGCTGGCTATTGTACTCGTGGTCTTGGAAATGATATGTGCACTGGTACGTACTGTCAAAGTGGTCTCAGTATGAGACAAGTGACTGACTAAAGCACAAAAGGTTTGAAATAGCCCGAGCATGCCAAAGCTGCTGCCACCCAATGCTGCCTCACAGAAAAAAAAAAAAATAAACACCGAACAGTTGATTGAGAACAGTATTATAAAGATAGTTACTTTTTTCAGTGTTTCCGGACACTATGTCTGTCTTTGTCAGACTTAAACCAGAAAATATATATATTATGGAGAATGTTCTCACAATTAAGCAATCAGCCAGTGGCTCTCTGTCCTTCCTTTTTTCTATGCGGCCATTTACATCGACTAGGTAGTTTGTCAAGAGGACCTTGAACGATTTATCAAGGTATTTGAAACGAAATTGTAAATTCACTTCTGCATGCACTACAACATTATTTGGCACAAATGTTCACAGAAGGCAGTGTTTCTTAATTTTGTCCAATAAATGTTGCACAGTCCCTTTAATATCAAACGGTGTGGGCCTTTAAAAAATGAAGCAACCCCTCTGTGCTACAAAGGACAAGGGAGTCAATGATGCAGATAGGACAGGACCACTTAGACTGCTCCACCACCATCATGGTCGAACTAGGAGCAAGCTCCTAGTTCCCCCATGATGAACCAGCAAACATCCCGTGCACTGCAAGTTTTACACATTTCACAGGTAGGCATATGTCCAGCCAACCCAGAGCCTATATACACTTGATTTCATGCTAGTAAATCAGTGGAAGGTATAAAAATTATGCTGTAATACAAGTCTTACTCATTTTTCACAGCACAGTTGCCTTTCATCTGCAAATTTTTCTACCACACATACATTCCATGGCTTATAGCTTTAATTAGAATAGATGAGAAGACCAGACCAAAGGAAAGTACAGAAGATGTTGCTTGTAGCATTTATAATGCGAGTGAAAAGAAATTGAAAGAGAGTGTCTAAGTAAAATAAAATAGAGCATAGGACGCATCATTCGAAGGTCGCAGGTTCAGTCCCTGCCGGCAGCAAGTTATCCTTCCGCCCACTTTATTTTTTCTCCTTTATAGCAAAATAATCACTACAAACAACAACCTCCAAACTTTTCTTGGCCTTCTTGTCTACTCTCATTATTCCTGTTGTCTAACCAAGAAAAACGAGCCCTCCAAATTCCCCTTCTCCCATACATTTATAGCGAGGGTCTTGTTTTAGCAGGCCGAATACCTTCAGGTAGTATGCGAGGGACTATTGGTCAGTTGCTAGCCCGTAAAAAGATCCCATGCATTGTGACACTAGTAGGCAAAAAAAAGAAGAATGTTGCACCCTCGCTGTCTGGTTACTAGTGGCACTGACTGATACTCCCACATTTGAATACACATATATACCCTACAAAGTCAGACGGGGGAATGACCACCGCCGTAGCTCAGTTGGTAGAGCATAAGGTGCTTTCCTCAAAGTTCGCAGGTTTAGTCCCTGCCAGCAGCAAGTTAGCTATTTGTCCACTTCAAGTTTTTCTCATTTACATCATATTCACTACAAGCATCTTCTATACTTTCAGTGGCCTTTTTTCTGTTAGTTCTAATTAATGTTGTGTCTAACAAAGAAAAAATAACACTTATTTCCCATTTATTTTGAGCAGCTTATACTAGCTACAACTGGCAGATGCAAGGTTATGCCAGATCAAAGATCGTACATGTTATCTTATGTTTCTGCCTACACTCAAGTATCTTCATAACAAAGTTGCACCTTACACAAAAATAAGTTTGTTATATCAAAAAATTTGTTGTAAAAGTACATTTCTAAAACTATTGTGAGCGCTGACTATGTACTTCATCTTCATCTGTATGACTAAACCATTGTAATGATCATCATCGTATGTCACGCGGGCTGGCTTTCTGGCTCGTGCGTCTAGATTAAAGATAACCTGGTTGCTGCCGTACCGAACATGGTCTCATAAGCGGTGGAGCGTGCTTTGGTTCCCACGTCCTCCTGCTCTACCCGTCACCCCTGGAGCTTCGGTCTGGTCGACGGTTATGCCCTCAAGCAACAGCGATGGCAAAACCCAACGCGTCCGCTGCTGCAACCGCTCCTTCTCAGCCACTTAGGCTTCACTACACCGTGAGTACTTCTCATCGAGACCCTCCGGTATTTTCCGGCCTTCGCAACGAAGACGTCGAAGAGTGGCTGGACGGTTATGATCGAACCAGCGTTTGTAATTATTGGGACGAGGCGCACAAACTGCGCTACGTTCCTTTTTACCTCGATGGCGTCGCTAAAACCTGGTATTACAACCACGAGAGCGCCTTCTTCAATTGGTCGGCCTTCACGGGGCATCTACGTCAGGTATTTGGTACGTCTGCAGGATGCTCTGCAGTAGCGAAACAGAAGCTCGCAACTCGCATCCAGGGGAACGACGAATCGTATACGTTCTACATTGAAGATATTCTGGCTCTCTGTCGCCGAGCACAAAATGACATGACGGAGGCCGATCGCATCCGACACCTACTGAAAGGTATCAACTCTGTGGCCTTCAATGCTCTCGTGATCCAGAATCCGACTACCGTCCAGGACGTCATCACTACATGCCAACACCTGGACGCGCTTCCTTCCATGCGCCTTCCACACGCCTCCTGCGACGCTCGCTTTACCAAAGAGCATGAATTGCGGGTCCTTATCCGCACAATTGTTAGAGAAGAATTTCACGGCCTTATTCCAGGCAACTCAACCATTGCGCCTGTCTGCACGCCTCCTCCCAACCTGCGAGAGATAATCAAGGACGAACTGGCATCAATGACAAGCGCTGCACATGCCCTGTCTCCTGTGCGCTTCCCAGTGTCTTCGTATGCAGAAGTTGCATCGCGGGCCCCTGCACCAGTTCCAACCTTGCCTGCGGACGTCGGATGCGACCATGTGGCTGCGATGACAACGCAAGTGTCAAGGCCACGCCACTATTCTACATGGCGTCTTTTCTACTGTGGCATAAGGGGTCATATATCCCACTTTTGCCGCCGCCGTCAGCAGGATGAACGACGTAATTACTCAGCTTACGAGAGAGACTTTGCCCTGAGACCCGATGAATACGATCCCGCACCGTATCCATCCACCTCCCGTCAGTCGCCCTCCCCTCCACGGTCTCATGCTGGGCCTCATCTTTCTCGTTCATCTTGCCACCGTTTTCCGTGACCGTTTCGGTGTACGTCATCACCCCTGCGTCCCGCGCCGATCTCTCTGGACTTGGAAAACTAGAAGGTGCAGTTTTTGGAGGGGAAACTGCTTGTTGTCGGAACGTTACAACTCCTCCGTCTCGTCCAGCTAATTTACTGCCTGTTTGTGTGAAAGGTGTTTTTGTTGACGCCCTTATAGACACTGGAGCCGCAATTTCGGTAATTGATCGTGAATTGTGTTTTTGCCTGCGTAAAGAGCAAACTCTTTATGCCGGTGCCATGTTATGCGGCGCTAATGACAGTCCAATTTGCCCGACCTGGTTGTGCACTGCTCGTGTTCTCATCGATGGAATCCGTCATCACATACAATTGGCTGTGCTGTCTTCGTGCGCTCATCAGATAATCTTAGGCTGGGACTTCTTGTCAGCGGCGTCTGCTGTAATTTCGTGTGGTCGGCCCCTCATTCGTATTACGGACACTGAGCTTTCTTTTGCTGCCGACCTTTCGTCACCCAACCTTGTGACATCTGCGGATTTCCTCCTGCCTCCCGCACAAGAACGTATCCTTACGATCAAGTCACGAGACATTCTATATGGTGATGCTGTGGTTCTTCCTTGCCAGCGCTGCATCTTTCGAGGGATCACCATCGCATCTTATTCAGTGCGGTTCTCCCGTGGTTATGCAAGCATCACGTCCTGCAAAACGATGCCAGAACCACTTCTTTTGCCAAAGGGGACCACTGTTGCCAGCATTACCACAGAAGCACCGCTTTGTGTCATCACTGGTTCATCTGCTTCGTAATTCTCAAAGTGTATGCCAGCGGAAGATGCATTTCCTGCTCTCAAGGCCACTTTGTGTGAACATCTCAAACCGACGCAAACTGATGCCTTGCTAGCGTTATTAATGAAGCACAAAACTTGCTTTGACGTTTGTTCCGAAGGTCTGCGTCAAACAACAGTGACCGCCCATCGTATCGACATCGACGGATCCCGTGTGATTCGCCGCCGCCCTAACCGTGTGTCGGCCTCTGAACGCAAGCTTATAGAAGAACAAGTCAATGACATGCTCGCGCGCAACGTCATCAGGCCTTCGACAAGCGCATGGTCTTCCCCTGTCGTACTGGTGAAAAAAAAGGATGGCTCGGTACAGTTTTGCATTGATTACAGATCACTCAACAAAATCACTCATAAGGACGTCTACCCAATGCCTCGCATTGACAACGCTCTTGATACTTTACAAGGTGCCGAATACTTTTCAAGTCTCGACTTGCGCTCCGGTTATTGGCAGATTCCAATGCATGAGTCTGATAAAGAGAAGACTGCGTTTGCTACGTCAGATGGGCTCTTTGAATTCAATGTGATGACTTTCGGCCTGTGCAATGCCCCAGCCACATTCGACTGGATGATAGACACGGTAATGCGGGGATTGAAATGGAAGACCTGCCTTTGCTACTTGGACGACATTGTCATCTTTGCGTCCAGCTTCTCACAGCATCTGGAATGGCTAGACGAAGTCCTCACGTGTTTAGCTAAGGCCTGTCTCCAGCTCAACACTAAGAAGTGTCGGTTTGCCAGTCACAGCATCAAGGTATTAGGTCACGTCGTCAGTAAACATGGCGTTGAGCCCGATCCCAACAAGGTTGCCGCGATACTGCACTTTTTTACACAAATCACACAGAAAGACCTCCGCAGCTTTCTTGGCTTAGTGTCGTATTTCCGCGGCTTTGTACGTGATTTCGCTACTATTGCGGCTCCTCTGCACAAACTTCTAACCACGAGCGCACCCTTTGTCTGGTCGGATGACTGTGAAGCCGCTTTTCACACCCTCAAGCGATGCCTCACATCATGGCCAGTGCTTCGCCATTTCGACCCTGCAGCACCTACTGTGCTACACACTGACGTAAGTGGACTTGGAATCGGTGCTGTCCTTCCTCAGCGGAACCACGCTTCCGAAGAACAAGTCACGGCCTAAGAGAGCTGCTCTCTGTCACCTGCTGAGCAAAACTACAGCATCACTGAGCAAGAATGTCTTGCCATCGTGTGGTCCGTACGAAAGTTTCGCCCTAACTTATACGGCCGGCATTTTACAATAGTGACTGACCATCATGCTCTGTGTTGGTTATCGTCTCTCAAAAATTTGTCGTGATGCCTTGGCCGTTGGGTACTACGATTGCAAGAGTATGACTACAGCGTCACATATAGGTCGGGTCGAGAGCACCAAGATGCCGACGCTTTGTCCCGTTGCCCGCTCTCGCAAAGCGCTGAAGTGTCACCTTCCATCTGTTCGTCACCGCCCACCAAAGTGACCAAACAGATGGCTGCTGCTTCGAAACAGTTAGTTGCCTCGGCGGATCTTCTTTCGTCCACAGATCTCGCCTCGCTCCAACATGCCGATACCTACTGCTGCACAATCATCGATCAGCTCACTGGCTTATCGCGTGCTCCAAACAGCCGCCTAAGACGACAACTTGCCCGTTTCAAGCTTCAAGAGGGAACATTATGTCGGCAAATTTACCATTCTCTCGGTAACCAATGGGTTCCCGTCATTCCTCGCTCACTTCGTCTGGAAGTTCTACAAGCGTTTCATGACGATGCGACAGCTGGCCACTTAGGGTTCTACAAGACCTACGACCGCCTCAAGACTCGCTGCTTTTGGCCTGGCCTCTCCACTTCTGTTGCCAAGTACGTCGCTTCCTGCGCGTCATGCCAGCACCGAAAACGTACCACGTCTCATCCCGCGGGGCCATTGCAACCACTGCCGTGCCCGTCCACTCCCTTTGAATTTGTGGGCATACACTTATACAGACCTCTTCCGCTCTTGTCAGCTGGTCACCGTTGGATTGTTACTGCCGTAGACCACCTTACTCGCTAGGCGGAGACGACAGCTCTTTCATCTAGTGCTACCTCTGAAGTAGCCGATTTTTTCCTTCGCGCCATTATTTTACGACATGGCGCACCGCCTGTGCTCCTTAGTGACAGTGGCAAGACATTTCTTTCACATGTCCTTGCTGAAGTCTTACAGGCCTCTAACACCATCCACAAGACCACATCAGCGTATCACCCAGAAACTAATGGTCTGACTGAGAGTTTTCACCAAACTTTGTCGGACATGATCTCTATGTACGTGCAACCGGATTACAAAAACTGGGACACAATACTTCCTTTCGTTACGTTCGCATATAACAGTGCTATATAGCGTACGACGAATTTCAGCCCTTTTTTTCTCGTGTATGGCCGTGTACAGACTTTTGTTCTCGACACCACCTTTTTGTCCACATCTTCCCATCCATCTTCATCTCTCCTAGAAGAGTTCGCCGCTCGCGTCGCCCGCTGCGGTGAAATCGCCCGCGCCAACACTGCTACCATTCAGGACAAGAGAAAAATCGACATTGATGCGAAGCGTCGAGTTGTTGTGTTCCGCCCAGGCGACGAAGTCCTTTTGTGGACACCTGTTCAAGTACCACCTGGGCTCTGCGAAAAATTCCTTCACCGATATCTCGGTCCATACACCGTCCTGGAATGAACATCTGAAGTCAACTATCGCGTTGCTCCTGTCAACGCGGCTCTTGATCACCGTCGCCGCCACACCGAGATCGCCCACGTCTCTCAACTGAAACGATATATTCGGCATCCCAACCCTTTCTAACTTGCTGCCCTCTTTCGCGAAGGGGGGAAAATGGCGTGAGCGCTGAATATGTACTTCATCTTTATCTGTATGACCAAACCATTGTAGTGATCATCATCGTATGTCACGCGGGCTGGCTCACTGGCTCATGCGTCTGGATTAAAAAGATAACCTGGTTGCTGCCGTACAGGACGTGGTCTCATACTATATCTATTGCAACAGTACTCTTCGTTTGCTTCTATTGTAATTGACATTTTGTTATATCCAGGTTCATTACATCGAAGTTTGGGTGTAGTATATTACAAACTAGTATTAGATTTTGATCATGGGTGCAAGCAGTGTGGCTGCGGCTACATACATGAAAACATGTTATTTCGCTTGCTTTGAGGCTAATACTGATGACACAATGGGAATCGCTGACCGTGACTACGCTCAAGCAGGATAAAAACTTTATAGCAGTGATTGGCTCCTTTCTGCAGCTTTTTTTTTAAAGAAACTAACCACGGTTATAGGAAGTGTGACCCAAATCATCCCTCATCACAGTAAAAAGTGACCGTGTGACACCAGTATAAGATCTGCAATACTTTTCATATAGTAACAGCATAATATAAATGTCATGAATATATTATGCCGAACATGACGTTACGGGAATTACAAGACGCTTACTTACATCTTTATTTAAAATGTGACACTGAGCTTTTTGACTACAAATACAAGCACTACCGTAATACAAAACTCTATAGTCTTTGTAGCACAGCCAACGTATAATTTTTTTAGTTTTCTAAGGACTGCACAATTGCTTGAAAAAACAAATGCATGCCTTATACTGCCCTCAAGGGCTGAAATCGACAAATCCACTCGCTAATAATATAGCTCAAAAGACCTGCCTATACACTTATTAGGTATGTCAGTGCTCACAATCCAACTGAAGAAGGCAAGTGCACATGTGTGTGGATACCAGTATGTCTCATAAAGGTGACCCTTTCCATTCTTGGTATGCATTCTTTTCTGTGATATGTTATGTACCCTTCAACAGGTCAACACTGAAATGCAGCAAAGGGACTTACGAAAACTAGTATCACTCAACACTGAGACTCTTTTCATGCTTCAAAACCATAGGTGAAGATGGCTAAAGTAAAGTCAGCACCATTTTTGATAGTAGCAAATTATTTTAATTAAAACCATGACACTAAAGGACAGGATGTTTTTTAGAACATATATAAAACCACGAAAGACAGTGGCTATGACTGCAGCAACAGCTGCCAGTGGAGTGGGGCACAGGAGTGCTGATTGAAGACTATGACATAATTAGAGTGGCAGTTAGAGTTAAAAATGCATCAATTATTGCTGTTTTAGATGACAAAGAATTTCAGCAACAAACATTTTAGACGTATTTATAAACTGGCTCTATGGGGTGCCTTACTATTAAGGTGCCACCACCTAATCAACCACACATGTTCAAAAAATACAGCATCTGAAAAACAGTGATTATATTACCTGCCAGCTATGAAAGAGCCTGATGGACCTGTACAAGGTCAAATGCCTTTTTTCAAAGATAGCTGCAGGCCATTGTTTTTAAAAATAAACTAAAACTATACTACTGAAGTATCCGCATATGCTGTGGGAGGGTCCGGCACAGTACAGACACACTAACGCCACGACCCTTTCGTCGAAGCTCCATGAGGCTCTGCAGAGCCCCGCTCTTGATGACCAAGCCTGGGCGACCCAGCACGCCCGTGAGGCGGCGTCGAGGCAAGCCCTTGACGTCCCCTCATGGGAGGCCTAGGCCCGGCCACCTAAACCTGCTGGTTTCTTATAATAAAGTTTATTCCTCCTCCTATACTGGAGTTCAACGACTCCAAAGCATTTATCTAAGCACCATTCCATTTGTCCATTTAAGTTATGTGGGTGCCACATAACCATGCTGTACAAATGCAACAGCCATGGTGCACACTCAACAAAACTTGAAGTGGCCTTGCAACACTTTTTCAGAATGGTCAGAAAACACTGCCAATAATTAGTTGAGTTTCGTGAACACGCAAGCCAAAAATTATAGCGCAGCATGCAGGTTAGAATATACAAATAATTTAATTGTTCCCTTTTCTTACATATAGTTATTTATTTACTTTTTTTGCACTAATAATTTCATTAACTAAAATGCCATGTACCGAAATTCATGACCATTGGTTGATTTGAGCATCACGGGTTGCGTAGCTAAGGTGGCTGCCACGTGTGCACTCACATTGAAGGTAAGGAGCAAGTTTAAGAAACAAAATAAATAAAAAAGTGCTCAAAGTCATGGCACGTGTGTGATGTCATTTTTTCCCATTGCCACCGCTCCTTGCTTAGCTTTCGTCATGCTAGTTGGGGCAAGAGAAGTGAGAAAGCAATTACAGTGTATGACAAATCTCTGTAACTCCCCTTGTACTTGATAGATTTCAAGAATTTTTGCGGCAATCGATTCGCGAGGCAATAAGCACCTTTAATAAAGCCCTTCAATGGCTACTTGGAAAAGTGTTGCAGGGCCCCTTTGAACGCAACACAACATGCCTGTACAGGCAGCATCCATATTAGAAGAGGGTTGTGGGAAAATGTACAGGCAGCTAACAAGGCAATCCTACTTCGCAAAACTGGTGCGCAGGCATAGATCACCCTTTTTATGCTATAATAATGACCTTGTTCAAATCTAGCTTATTCCACTGTATTATGCCCATTAAACTGCACTACAGTATGATCGCATTATTATTTTTTAAAGTTGTAAAAGTGCTCCTCATATTGTGCAAATGGAGTATTTCGGGGGCGTGAACTTGCAGATTGCTAATACTTGTATATTTAAATTATGGTACTTCTTGCGGCCATACTTCGACAAAATCAAATAAAGAGAATAGCCAATGCAATTCCCATTGCATCTTTTAATCCCATAGAATGTTTGCACACATACAACATGAGCTCATCAGATGGACACATCATTCTTGAACGTTCTGTGAAGAAGATGATGTGCATGCGGCGAGTACTTGAATTACTGTACTGAAGTACAGTTCAAGTACTTTGAATTAGCAGTGCATGCTCACATTTACAGCCATTCAGTATTTTTTAAAAGGTGTTTTTGTAAGTGCTAGCAAATGAAAAAAAAAAACAGCAGCACAAGCCATATCTTGCTACAGTACCAGTGAAAATGTGGTGTTTGGCCACTTGGTTTGCTATGACAAAGCAAAATGGTAGCTCAGTAGAAGCTATAGAGCTAGTTGGTACATGCCACTTCGAGTAAATAAGACACATGACAACAGAATAGACAAGCACAAAAAACAGTGCAACAACGCCCAGCTGACTGAAAATTTTAAGCCCAAACCTCCTTTCTTCTTCGTTATTCCGTTGTAGTGTGTCTTATTTATTCAAAGTAAAATGGTCGTTACATAGGCTTGCCAGTATTGTCTAACTGGCTTTTGAGCATTATAAGTAACATAAGAGGGGACACCATGCAGCACTATGTCATCCCCCCTTTTCCTATGTGTGTCAAACAGTTAATAGGTTCATTTCTGTAATGAAAACACAACAGTCCATAGTCAAGTAACTATTCAAAACAGATGGCACTAGGGTTAACCACATCAGTGATGAAACGCTAGTAATCTGCCACTAAAGAAACCTCGCCAGCTATTCTTGCTGTTGCCTTAATGTAGAATGCATGCCTACCTGTGGGGATGGAACCTCACTTTTACTAGGCAGCTTCCCTAGAAACCACGAAGAAATACTTCTGCCAACTGTACTCTGGAGAAAAGATGGAGTGATTGCAGATGCTTCATAAATTTAACTGCACATAAAAATAGTCTTTTTTTTTAAATCTCTGCCGCAGCAAATTCTGAACTACAGCATAACTTTTGTGTACTGCAGTGTTTACAACAACCTGCACCCAATAACTCGTCAGAATGCGGAGGAAAAGGAAAGAAGTACTGACTGAGTGCTTCATCATTTACCTGCCTCACCTCTGTTGCCAAGAAAGCAGTAGACTGTTCAGCCATCAAACTAATCAAAGTGAGACTCTGTAAGTTCGCAGTAGATTATTTTTAAATTCTAAGCAGGAAATACAATAACAAAATTCATAGCCTTTATGATGTACAGTACTATTATTTTTAAATTCTCAGCAGGAAATACAATAAAAATATTAATATCATTTATGATGTATGGCCATGCTTACAAGTTGTGGCTAAGCAAAAAAAATACAAGTACAATAATATATCTAAAAATTTAGAAAAATTTAAATTTATAATTTACAATGATATATCTAGAAAATATAGTCACACTAAAGTTATTACAACTTGTGAATATCTGCTCTTATAGTTCAAACATTAGCCTCACCGACTACACCAGGGATTTCAAACACGAGAACCTCAGACCTATTGCTGGCGGCCTAGCACGCACGTGGCCGTCTTTTCCCCATATTTTTTTTTTATTTTCTCAGTAAATGTATTAATGATTTACACAGACACAACTGGTAGCAAGCATTTTTTTTTCTTTTTTTTTTGGTGAGACACCCAACGCAGTCACCATACGTTAAAACATAACCATGAAACGAAAACACTGTCGTATTTTAGAATAGCACCTGAATTTCATTAATTCTGGAGAGATCAGTATGGATATGTTCCTCGAAACCTGACATCATATTGCCTTAAGAAATGACCCATACATGAGTTACAGGGAACCTTTATTTTACATGGGAATATTAACTTACATTTTGTTACCACTAAAGTGGCTGCTAAGTCAACTAGGTATCAAGGTGCAACATCTCATTGCAAACTCTTGGAAAATAATGCCATGAAAACTTGACGGTCAGCAGAGTGGTTGTTCATAGAGACGGCCTAAAGGAGCTGTTGTGGTAAGCTTGCTATAAATACATTTTATTGACTCTTTGGGAGCTGAAGACGTAAATATAAAGCATCCCAAACAGCCACAAGATGGTCAAAAACGTACATGTGTATCATTACCTGCAAGTTTAATATGCAGGAATTTCTAATCATTTTCTTTGCTCAGCATGTGCTGACACATTTTTTGTTTATTTGTTTATTGATACTGTTAACTCTAGAAGGTTCATTACAGGAATGAATGAACAATCATATACAGCTCAATAAGAAATGTTTACGTGACATAAATGTGAACATGATCTTAAGGGCACTATTTACTTCAGATATGCTAAGAGTACAAATAGAAAAGAAGACAAAAAATGAAAAGCACAAATCCACTCGTGTCCACAGCGTGGGGTTATTAATTAGTGTTCAAGAACGCTGAATGACCTGAAGAGGCAAGTGTATGGAGCTCGTTTAAGAATGCAGTAAAGGAAGAAGAGGAAAGCAGTGAATCAGACAGCATGTTCTATTCATTAATTGCTCGAGGAAAATAGCTCTTCTTAAAGGAGTCAATTCGCGTCAATGGAGATTTAACAAACATACTGTGCCTGTGCCTGAAATGTGGATTCGGTGATAATTTGAAAAAGTCAGGCCGTTAATCTTAAGCTTGTTGTAAAGAATCAGGAAAAGAAATTGTTATCTTTCCACTGCTGTGCTTGCTTTTATTTGCAGGAATACATGCAATTTTATCATAGTGCCGATACCTCTACATTTCTTTTTTTATGCTCTACTACAGCAGTACACTGGCTAGTTTCGGTTTCGTCCTTCGGCCAGCTCCCGCTCATTGCACCTGCAAAGCTGTGGCTTTCTGGATTAGAATATTTCAATAGGTGACAGATTTTTTTCCAGTATCTCGTTTATTGCTCTCTTGTACACGATTTCGCCTGCTTCCGTGTGAACATAGACTGATACAAACAATGCCACTGTGGTTCCGTTTCCTGTTACGAGCACTTGCAAAAATCACTTCCCTTTGGTTGCCGAGAAAAAGAATGATTATTATAGGTTTTGGAATTGTTTTCGCTTGCCGGACCCGCTTACAACTACACAATTTTTTTCAGTGCGCTCAACCGTGCAGTTTGTTGCATTATGGAAGTGCACGCTGGTTTCTTGGCTGAAAAAGTGAGTCTAGTGGCGATTCCTCCAAATCGCTGCTCGACTATTGAACCAAGATCTGATTTAGTCAATGTCAGTCCATCCTACGAAGCATTACTTGCGAGATATAAATTCAAGTGTTATAGAGCGAGAGACGTCTCAAAAGCATATGTGGCAATACAATGCTGACTGGAAAAAACGCCAGGCCTGCGCGGAAGGCGCAGCATAGTGACAGCGAAAGCTGGAAGAGCAGCTTTCCAGAGCCTTGTTTAAATACTGATTGGGCAACTGCTGCAATCACACATACTGGGTACCCACTATGGTATTATTAATAACAATTTCTGGGTAGTAGACCAGCATTCACTATGCTATTTTTCGTAATTCTTCTGGGAAGCGTTGTATCCACTAAACACTCGCTAAGAGCTTTGAGCCAATTGTTCATGCAGTGGCTGACAACGATAAGAAATTATGTCCGAAGTGGGTATGCGCCACAGTAAATAGGTGATCAAAAACAAGCTTTTGTAATGGGTTGAAGCATTGGACGACCCACTCGTTATGCTATTCACATTGTGTGATGCCTCGTTCTTTTGCTGGTCTAAGACGCTTTATTACTCATATTAACGCAATTCCTTTCTTGACATGAAGCCTGCCTAAGGCAAGTTTGCGAACAAGTACCAAGCAATGGCGTGGCTCAGTGGTAGAATACTGGGCTGGCACGCAGCGGACCCGTGTTCGAGTCCCACTGTGTCCTGCGTACTAGGTTTTTCTTTCCCTATTTCGCGATAGTGATTACGAACACCGGCGGTGGCGGACCACTACGCCTCCGTGCGTGACATGAGTTTTGATCTCATAACAACTTTCGCTGTAAAAAACCGGTTTTTCTCCCTTTGTGTTTCCAATTCATGCTCTTTCGTGCACTTATTTTTGTAAATCTATGAACTACACAGACGTTTATTGCAACACGTAAATTTCTAACAGTCATATATGTTTTTGTTTTTAGAATTTATCTTGCTGTTACTCATGAAAAAATCATTAGTAACATGTGACAGCACAAAATATTTTTTTTTGTCACTTCACGGATACCTAAAAAAACGGTTTAGAATATAAAAAAAAACTTTATCCGAAGAATTAAATTCAGCAATAAAAAATAAAAATTTCTGGAATGCAATTCCTTAACAAAATCGAACCTCAAAGGGTTAAATGGTTCAGTACTAAACCACTAAAATGCATGTGCAAGCTTAATCAACACCTGTAGTAACAAACTTGAGGTCAACACACGACCCCTCCATGCCAAAAACATCAGTTGGTAAATGTCCTCAGCAATAACAACTTGAAATTGCGCATTGTGAGCTACATTTTGTGGTATTATGTTCGGCTCTCTTGTTCTCAAGGGACTCCACTACAAACTGGCAGCCTTTTCCGACCATTGCGAGGCCTCTTTAGCCCATTCTATATTGAAGACGAGTTGAGCTCATCCACACAATTCGTACTGCTGTTATCGAAGATGAGCTCAGCTCGTCCACTCTGAAAGAAATGTCTGCTAGCATTGCAACTAAGCTACTCTGATTCATTTTGCTGAGTTCTCTTTGGCTTGACCAGAGGGTGCAATAAAAAAATTTTAAACCACGCATTTCAGTCAAGAAGCGCTTGGATAGTGGTATCCGGAATTAAAAAACGGTCTCCTTCTCTAAGCACAAGCTGGGCGTGCATGACGCCAACAGCTCCGTCTAAAAAGAAAAAGAAAAGAAATGCTTGTTTGATTTAGTATTGTTGAATTAAGAAGTTCAGTTCTCATGGTGTGAATGTGATAGCTACTTCACAAAGCAGCAATATTTTCTAAATTGTCGAATTTAGACACAGACTGTGTCTTAACGTATCTGGAAACACTGAAGGTGTTTTCATGCTGAACGCAACATTTCTATGCCAGGGTTGTAACGTGTTTATACCTGCCTTTTAACTATAATAATCATTCTGTTCAAAAGTTATGGTGACACTAAGTTGAGAAATGACGAAGCATAGGTTATATTCATATTGATTGTGCATAAGCTGTGCCAATCAGACGATAAGCATCCAGTGGCAGTCTCGCAAGAAAGATTGACAGCGCAAGCATGACTGCAATTCAATGCATTGGATTTGAACACAAAGAATAACATCAGTTTAGCGGTGCAAATAACTTTTGTGGTGATAATGCCCAGTTTCCAGGAGCCTGGACATTCAAAAAAATTCATATTCAATCATTCAATTTTTTGCTCTAACATATTTGTCTGCAGTTGTGCCAGACAAATTATGGCTCTTAAAGGGGTTCTGCAACACTTTTCCAGCATGGTCAGAAAACACTGCCAATCAGTGGTTGAGGCTACTGTTAACACGCGATCCAAACAATATAGCACAGCATGTGGCCTAGAATTCACATTTAATTATCATATCCAGTAAAAATCCCTCTCTTTTCTCTCTACAAGTGATGCAATACACTCAAACGACCATGCCATACACCGAAATTCACAACCATGGGTTGATTTGAGCATCAAGGGCTGCATAGTTACAGCGCCCGCCGTGGGAGGTTGCCATATGCCTGTGCTCGCGATCTCACTGAGGGTTAGCTGCGCGTTAAAAAAAAATTATTTAGTCATGATGAGCGCGTGACGTAACTTGTTTTTCCTGTGCCATCTCTTCCTGCTTAGCTTCCAACGCATTCATCAGGACGAGAAAAGAGAGAAAGCAATTTCAGAGTGCGGCAAATATATATAGCTCTGCTTGTACTTCACAGATTCAAAAAATTTTTGCAGTGCTCGATTCTTTCTTTGAGAAATTATGCGATTGTTACTTGGAAAAGTGTTACAGGGCCATTTGAAACCTGATTACAGGCAATTTTCTAACCACGTTATGGTAATGGCCATTTTATGTTAAGGAGACGATCACACGTATGATAGTAGACATGCTTATCAAAGTGAAATTTTAAATAAGCAATAAAGCACAAAGCAAAACTAAAACCCAAACGAGCAGTATCTCTGTGTGGGACATGCTTGGATGTACTGTACAAGCTTGGGAGACATTGAACGCATGCCAGTCAGGCCGGTGCAGAGAATGAAAATGTGTAGGTGAAGAGCCAGTATTGCTGCTGATTGCAATAGAGACAGCTAAGATGTAAATGAATTCAAGAGTAATCGTGCTCCATTTGCATTCAACTTGCCACTATCTAATCTAGTTTCAAAAAGTGCCAGTAACCCATCACAGCACATCTTGCTACAAAGTAAAGACCAAAGGTTACCCAAATCACCGATATTGCTGACCTAATTGCCGAACTACTTCCGCGAATGAGTGCTGGTAACAAATCGAAGCAATAACAAGTTCATTTTCTTACATTAGAAGGCATAGCGACCACTTGTTAATCAGTTGATATAAAATGCAAGTAATGCTTCAGTGACATCAAATAATGCTAGAACATAGCAAAACAAGCAGGCTCTGCACACATGAGCACAATCACATCTCTGAATTGCACTAGTGTTACACTGAACATAAAGAATCGCAAATAGATGACCCTTTATTACTATGCACTATTATAGTTACTCATTAATCGTTCTTCACATTTGGTTATACACTTTATGTGTCTGATAAAACGAAATCTAGACTATGAATTTACGCATCTGACAGCTCATTTATAGATTGAGTAGCTTTTTTCATGGCATTCACTTACAGATGAGGAAGTTGTTTGTCGTGCTCTGTCAAAGAGGCCATAGCTTGTCGCCTGCTTGGCACTAGTTAAATTGACAGGTATATATGTATGCAGGCAATAGTATTTCTTCTACCCTTAAACAAGTGTAATATGTTTTACCTAGAAGTAAATATAAGCATTTGATATGGCAAAGATTTAGGTTCATTGAAATCATTTTCGCGTGAGGCTGACTCTATTAAATTGAGGTTTAACGATATTTCAAGTGGCACTTGAGTCAGGATGCATTACAAAAAAAATAAATTTAAATGGGTTAAAGACTTAGTTGCACCTTCACTGTAATCACTTATCACCTTCATTATATGTACTTTAATTTTTATGACCTCAAGGACCGTTTGTAAAAATCAGAGTAGAATAAATCAAATTAAGAAATGCCCACTGCCAAGATTATACTAGTTTCTAGCACTGACAGTTCATGCTTTATGCACTACTTCGCAACACAACTGGCTGAGCATGCCAGAACTGAAAAAGGTATGAAGAGGCACATAACTAAAAAAAAGAGGAACACAAATCATAGCACAGGATACTGCCACATGATTGTCACCGTAGTGTTCAGGCTTTTAATTCTTTCATATCATAGAAGCTCATCTAGCAGTCTTGGAACCTTTGGAAAATCGTTAACTGTCAGCGAACAAACTTACACAACCTTGCCATTAAGGTTAAACCAGTAGTGTCGACCAGTCTGCAATAGACAGCCTTGCTTTAATTTGCTTGCAGTAGAAGTTCATAAATACGTCAGAATATCAAAATGCACAATCAATTAAATTACATACATTACTATTGGTGAGGTTATACATGTCCACATGGAGTGCACATTAGGAACTTGCACAAAAATATTCTAGCACTAGAACTCATAACAAGTGCCTCCAAACCCTGTGTTACTATTATTATTATTAGTCATAACACCCCTAAAAGCTCTCTTTACAAGGGCATTGAAAGGGGAAGAGCTAAGCATTAATTACAGAATATGTAGTGTGCTTGTTAACTTTCCATAGTAACTATCGTAAGTGAACTGCTGATAACTGCCAAATGAATGTCTATGTAGATAAATATTTTCGGTCAACAAGAAAAACATGCATGCAAGCACACTAGCTGCTGTTCGACTTTGGTACCTAAATATGAGATGCATAAAAACCAATTGAGGGTGAAGTGTAAGCCCAAAGTATAAAATGCACATGTACAAACCTTTGGAGGTTTCTCCTGTAGCTTCTTCCGCATTTCTGTAGAAAACAGCACATAAGCTGACCGAGCTCCTTTAGGTTTGTCCAGTTCTTTGAGTTTCTAGAAAATAAAAATGATCTTGCAACAGCTACATCAAATAAAATGCTTTAACAGCAGAGACAATATGTGGCATTTATTAGAAAAGAAAATTTAACAAGCCATCCCTTCCTTCAGTAAACGTTACCATAATAAAATTAATTATGAAATAAGCAACACAAGAACTTTTTCACAGTTCATTCAAGTGTGACGATTGCAGACACCTTTTGGTGTCTGCATATAGGTTATATTAAATGATGGCTCAAGAAGTTGAATGTATCAGCCAGCTTCCAACATGCCAACTCTGCACAATATTTGTTGTTGGTCAAATTATATATGCAGTTTTAACTGTCGTAATATACTACAGTTATATGACACAGCAAAAAGCAGGACAAAAAATTTTTGCGCAAGCACATCTCCAATATGAAGGCCTTAGGCACAGTACATATTGAAGAGTGTATCTGTCAACAAACCAGAGAGGCTTCAACAGATCAGATACTCACTAAAAAGAGTATTAGTAGCACATCAAGTTGACATGAAGAATACAAAGAAAAGCGAAATGCTGTGGTAAAGAAGTAAGCAATACACTACTATGCTAGTTTGTTACATGTAAAATTTGGTACATCAAGGCAGATTTTATACTCACAGTACTACATATATTATATCATGCTTCAACAGATTCTATTAAAAATAATTAAAAACATGCAGTATGGACGTCAATTTTTATTTGACCCTTGGTGCGACAGCGGTACACATACATCCCACTTCTCTGTCTATAAAAAAAAATTTCTCACACATTGCAATTGGAGACTAGGTCACTCATATCTTACCTAGTCTTCATAATCTCGAGGAAAATATTTTACAACACTTTCGAAAGGTGGAAGTAGTGTTACAATGGTCTTGAATTTCGATCAATTTTTCAGGAGATAACTCCTGAATTATCCTCTTCTTCAGATAGAAAGAACCTATAAATCAAAATGCCGGATAATTTCCTCCTTTTCTCGTTTTTCAGAGAGGTGATTTTAGCTTCCTGTCATCACATGATTTTGTAAATCTGAGCAATCACTTAACCAATAAATGCATTGAAACTATGACCTGCAAAATTGTCATGCTCATCCCTCAGAACAATTGCAGATGCTGGTGTGTGAAAATATTTTTCTTGATATCATACACCTCCTGAAAAGTTGGAACATACTCAAGGACAACAAATGTACTCAACGATATAAACAGCCAGTGTAAATACAGGCTCATTGACAAAAAAAATTGAATCATGCAGTGAAGTAAGCTTTATAGGAACAGACCACAGCGCTATAAAGGCTTGCAAGAGGCGCAGGTGCAGGTGGTGTTCTACGACTCGAATGACATTGGCCCAACTTTCCACGGCACAACTTGAGATATGATACTCTGTGCTACTTGATTAGGCCATTTGATCCCAACTACCCATTGACGCAATTGCAAGTGGTGCATTCATGAGTTACTGGGACAATGTTGTCCCACTATTTGTAAAGACTCTCATGTGTCAGTTGGACATACATTTCCCACCTTTTTTTTGCAAACCACCAGCTTGGTTTTAATAAAATTTGTTTCATGCAATTACTTTGTAGTTTACATCAATATGCCACAGCCAGTTTTTATATTAACATGTCATAAAAATAGCAAACCACATAGCATTAACTCAGAAGAGTGCTGCAACTTTATTTATCCACAATGTTGCTGACTAAATACCCTGTGACCCTTCGTTTCTTTCTTTTATAATAGAAAAAAAAATATTGGCCTGAATCTACATGTTACATTGTAAATGCCGTCGAAAGACGATAGTCTTGCGTCTGGAGAGAGTGAACAAAATGTTTATTTGATGTTCTGCGCAAGAAAATCAATGAATGGTATTCTGCAGGCACTGCACTAGAGTGCCTCGAGCATGTGGCGGAGGCGAACGAGCGCATCTAGGCACGTTAGACACAAGTGCCATCTGGCAGTTATCTTCGAAAACGAAGGCGTGCAGCCCGTGGAGAAAGATCCGCGCCAGTCTCGGAGGTGATAAGGTGTAGAACGCAAAGCGACGGGCAGGTGCCACCACCGTGACGTCGTAGCAAAGCGTTGGAAACACCTTTTTGAGCATCGCATTGCACTATCAGTCCAGTGTGATTAAACGCTACATTCCTTAGAGTTACTTGTGTGTGTCTCTTCTAGTATAAAGGCAGACATAGAAAACATCGAAGCGTTGTTGTGGCACCTCAGATATGCACAATAATTGCTTTTTAATTGACAATCGCACAACTATGAACGCTAAACCTTGAGCAATATTGGTGGGCGCTGCGGATGGGGTTGGCCGTTTGGTGCCGTTTGAGGTATCGTTAGGGCGGACAAACAGACAAATATCCACAGAGACAAAATTTTTTCGTCGAAGCTCCCCAAAAAAAAACTATCGTCTTTAAAAAACTGTGCATGAAACATGCATCATAAACTTACAAATCTTAAAGGGGTCATGGAAACCACTTTTACAAGTAATCATCAAATGATCTGAGTATTGGAGTTTATTGCTTCACAAAGTGACTGGCACAAGAATTTCTAGAATCCATCAAGAATGTGCAGAGCTACAGGAATTTTCGTTGCCCACTTTAAATGCTTTCTACTCATCTCGTTGAGCACTGGAAGCTATGCAGGGAAGGATGGCATGAGGCGAAAGTTACATCAGCACGCATCAGACCATGAACACGCGTGATTAAACACAATCACTCTTATCTATTATGATTCCTGTGTGTGAGTGTGCCTTACTGTATAATGTTAGCAGACTATAGAGGTCAGCAGTAGCACGCAGCGGCTTCCCATGGCAAGAAGCGTGTCCAAGCACCACTTTTGATTTATGACGACTACTGACCAATAGCATGCTATCTGCTATTCGACATCAAACAGCTTTGAAGTTTTGTGCAAAGGACGTGATAGAAATATTACTACTTGGTGTGTTAGACAGAAACCATGACGAAAAAAAAAAACGATAACTTTAAAAGCATGCTGTACGCATGTAAAAGCTTCAAGTTTCATGAGGGAACCACATAATGTCAATACTGTATTAGTAACTGCATTGCACTAAGAAGGTGATGTGAAAAAAGAAATTAAAGGGTGGGGTAAGAAGTTCAGTTGTAGTAACAGCGTTTCTCTATACCTTGCATTGTTAGTCAATGGAGTCACACATATCTGTTTTATCATAAAGCGAATCACTTGTTTTAGCACTTGTGCCATAGCAGTTGTTTCTCACACTGCTTATCATGCAAAAAAATGCTACAGTCAAACGCCTTTATAACAGGCGCTGGTGTAAGAGACAGTTGGGTATAAAAGACACCGGTGTGCCTGCATCAAAATGGAGGTTGATAAGAAGTCGCAAACATTCTACCTAGCTTATGAGAGACACCTCATATGAAAGACAAGAATTTCTCAGAGGCGTATCTCCTTTATAAAGGGGTTCAACAGTATTAAGAAAGAAAGCTAGAAATACATAATCCTGAATCAATATCAACTATTAACATGCATGCTGTCCACTATTATTAGCATGCTGTTCTGCACATTAACAAGAACATTAACTGTACTGCCAACTTTTAGGCAGTTAAATTTACCAGAAAAATGATTGCTAATAACTTTCACGCTATATAAAAAAGTGTATACAGTAAAACCTCATTAATTCGAAATCACTGGGGCCACGAGAAATCTTGGAATTAAGCAGATTTTCGAATAAACATGTCATACAAAAAGTGGGATGCAAGGAACTTGGAATTATTCTAAATAATCAGGGCTAGTCGTTTGCTGTGACGTCTAGTTTGCGGCTCCAAGGGTTATGTTTTCCAGCAATACCTGGTCTTAATTTTGCCGCAAACACGGGAGAACGGCAGACCTCGCGGCTGCCACGCTGTCCTGATTAAGTGAAATGCGCGCCTGAGAAAAACAAAACATCTTCACTACAACACAGCATCTACATCCGTCAGCACGTCATCATGCGACCATTCGCCCATTCTTTCTGATAAAATAAAGAATTTAATAATGGCCAGTGTGACGAAATGCGCAATGTATTTTGGCTGGAAAACATGATCATTGAAGCTTCCGAACTTGGTTTTCGAAGTAGGCGTTGCAGGCAAAAACTGCAGTGCAAGTGTGCCAGCAGTGCAAGTGTGCAAATTGCTGGAGCAACAGGGAATCGAAGGTTCACGTACATGGCAAATTCGGCCAGATTGTCCTTTTTTAATTTCTTCACAATCCCAGAAAGAATGGATACATAATGAAGTGCTGACGTTGTGAGAAACATGCAATATGCTGCATGCCTGTCACCACGTTTTCGCAGGCACACAATTTCGTTGACAATGAGGCAGTTTTATTTTATTTTTTTACCTTTTGTATGCTGGAAGTAGCAAGGCGGGAATGCTGCAGTTGCCGCTTATCAGTATCACTACATTGCATTGCCTTGTGGCTCTTAAGGGCCGTCGTTTCTGCGAATCTACGGCGAAATCAGTATCGGGAACTGGCAAATGGCACCCAAAGTTATCGAATTAACCAGACTGGTGCTGACCACCGCTTCAAATTATCCACTCAGACTTACACTGCAAAATACGGGACTGCGGAAATATTTTGAATTAGGTGAGATTTCAAAATAACCGAGTTCAAATTAAAAGGTCTTGCTGTACTTCTGATATACTTAAAAGTCTTCGCAAGTGCATTAAAAAATGGTGACATTTGGGACACCCACCACCATACCCCTGGTGTATTAAAAAATAGATACCTTACAAAATGTACACCAAGAAGAAGCGTATTCAAGCAAAACATGTCACTCAAATGGGCATTTATAAAATATCAGCGAGGACATGGCAAAATGTTTTTCTATAATGTTAACATGCCAGTGGCCTTAATACCATTGGCAACAAAGTTGTGGAGAACATACTCACATCATTCAACTTCCTTTTGGTGAGCTTCAATTTCTTGTCCAGCCTGACGTCTTCAAGGGCTTCCTTCTGCTGCTCAGTCAATTGAGAATCGTAGGCAGCCTTTTCTTTCTGATACTGCTCGAAGCGTTCACGAGCTAAAGCAGCATATTTCTGCAAAAATGAAGTGAATAATGTGGTTAAGAACTTGTAAATCTTTGTCTACAAACAAGTTTACAAGTGTGAAATTACTCACATTTCTTGTATTATCGTCAGCAGTTTTCCATTTTCCTGCAACTGCCTTAATAACTTCAGTAGCTGTGAGGGCTGCCAATAATTAAAGGGACAAAACAGATAATTATTTCAGCAACCTAAGTAGCCGCTAAATATGACATGGCATGTCAATTTTCCAGAATGTATATGAGCACAAATAGCAAAAAGTCAAGACATTTCTGAAGAATCAGCCCATGAAAAACACAGTGATGTCAGAACTGTTTAATGTATATGATATAATGTACCACTGATGTAACTTCTAATGGTAAAGTTTATCTAGTGACTGAACATGCAAGCAAACATGCACATGCAGAACAAAAGGAAAAAAAAATGACAAGGCTTTCAGCTTGCGTGATGTTCAGATATAACAGAAAAGTAAATACTTTTAGTTTCCGTAATAATATTACATAATTTTAATGCATACATAGGAATCTATTTCAAGTGGTTGTTGAAATGCTGTACAAAATGTGTTGCATAAAACTTTTCTTGTTTTCTTTCCTGGCAGTGTAATCTCATGCAATCTATACCTGTGTGCAAGCTATGCTGAAATACAAGCACCAGTTCATGTACCATATATGCACACACTGGACATTGGAGCAGCAGTGCGCCGAGGACAAAAGCAGTGTGTAACATATGTGAGGGAGGAATGGTTAGGGTACGCATAGACAAGGAGAAGTATGGTCCTTATGTAAACTAATTTAACACTTGTGTACTACTAGTTGCCAATGCACATACATATGGTCAAGATTGGGAGATGCTAAGTATTAAAAAAATTTGGAAATTCAAAGAAGCAGCCTTAAGTCCTTAGCAGTGATGGAAGAGACATTTTTAATTTTGGAGCAGATTCCGGAGCAGAAAAAATTGTGCTTTGGAGCAGCCATAGGTGCTTTTGGACCAGAAAAATAATGCTAGTTTGGAGCAATTATTGACGTTCTAGGAGCAGATAGCAAAATATTCCAAATTACTCTTGGAGTTTAAACTGCCATCTGAGCTTCTGATAGATATCAATACTTATCAAACATATTACACATACAATAATCACTTGAAGTAGCATGAAACAAATAATAAACACTAAGATGAGATACCTATATTTGAAACACCAATACTTGTGGTAGAAATCCTATAAAAGCAATAAAGCTAAGCACTAAATAAAAAGCGATAAAGCTGAGTCATTGCCACATGTATATATTGCAGAAGCAGCAGTCTATAATCACTGCATGTTTTGATAATTCACCAAAACAGACAGCCTAAAAATTTTCAACAGTACCGTAAAATAAGTTAAATGAGCTTTACACTTAAATACCACTTCTTGAGATATAAATTAGCTCAAAGCTGCTAAAGTAGTGAATCTAATCAGTCATATATCAAAGTTGTCATAGGAGCAGTTAGTAAACATTATGATGCTAAACTAACTAAACAGACATTTCATAAAAATAGTCTGCTTGTAAGATATAGAAGTCCACAATGTTAGTACATGTAGCATTGTCAATATGCTAGTATACAGTCAGTTTTTGTTTTCGTTTAGGCTCATTTGATGGCCACGCGATTGAACTTCACTGTTTTCAGTTTTCCGACTCCATTTTGGAGCAGGTTTGGAGCAAATTACCAACTAAAATCGCAGTTTGGAGCAGGATGGAGTAGCATTTCTTTTTTAGAGCAGTACTTACATCACTGCCTTAGCTAGTTAAGTGAGAGGTCTGTATACTTTACCTAGGAGCCAAAATTATGCATACGTACAACATTACTAATTATTTGCTAGCTATTTGATAATGCGGAACAGAGGTCTGTGTAACCGCATAACTTTGTTGGGTCATAATTCCAAGCATTATAAATTTCTAAGACAACACTTAGTAGAAACATGCATACCATGCATGCATGCATGTGACGCAAATAAACAACAAAAATAATCTAGGATCTCCATTTCTGTTTGTCACAATGACATGAAGCCAAGTGACCCCGCTACGGTGGTCCAATGGCTTAGGCACTCGGCTGCTGGTTCGCAGGTCGCGGGATCGAATCCTGGCCGGGGCAGTCGCATTTTTGATGGAGGCAAAAATGCTTGAGGACTGTGTGCTTAAATTCAGGAGCACGTTAAACAACCCCAGATGGTCAAAATTTCCGGAGCTCTCTACTATGGTGCCTCTTATAATCATATTACGCTTTTAAGACATTAAACCCCAACAATTATTACTATTATAAAGAAAATTTATGATCAAAACAGAAGAGAGTCATAAAGCAATTACTCAATCGAGATGAAAAATTATAAACAAAAAATAACAGAAAAAAGACAAAGAAAAAAATCTGCATAAAGAATATGAATTCACATCTTCGCATTACAGGTGAAGAGAATTTGGCTCTCTCTTACACACACAAGCACATATGCACGCAGCAAACACAATTTTCCCAGAAGGGTTGTTCAACATTATGATGTATAGCAATGCTTGCCTAATCACCTTCAAAGTAGGTCACTTGTACGCACAAACACTTGCTCAATTGCTTCTTCTCATGTTAGATGCAACAACAAAAGGCTTCTTCAGGATTCTGCCAGAGCTTAGCCATTGCATTCACTTTATGTACTCCACTATTGCGAAATGTATCCCCTTGAGGCCTAATTTCAGAATATAGAACAGTCAGAAGTCACAAGAAATGAGATCCAGAAAGTATGGTGGTTGAGGAACGAGCAAGATGTTACTCATGGCAATGAAGTGCTGCATATTGCCACGAACTAAATAAAAAACAGCCACGAATCGATGTCTTGCTCACCCCCAGACCAGGAAGCAAAGTCCTCTTTTTTCTCCACTTCCAAGCGATTTCACGCTTCAACAGTTTGCTGGTGATGAGCGTTGAAAAAAAAAATGAGAAAGAAAAGATGCTACCACAGAATCTAACAACTGCGTCTTAAGGAAAATAAAAAGGGGGGGCTGGTGTCACAGAAGTACTCAATAAAGAAAGGAGTTAGGACACAAGACAATCAAAAAGAAACAAAAGTGACAAAAAATAGTCATTGCATGGTAAGTCCACGTTCGATTGATGACGCGAGAAATGTGGCTTGAGCCTTGACACATGCACCACATCACTTTGTGGAAACCGATGGGAACGTCTTGAGGTGCCCTCAGGGAGAACTTCGTATGTAACATCACTGAGTCAGCGTAGAACTTTGTACGGGCCGAAGTAGCGTCGCAGCAGCTTTTCAGAGTGACCACGCTGTCGGATGAGGGTCCACACCCAAACTTCATCACCTGGTTGGAAGGTAACCTCTCGATGTGTAAGGCTGTATCGGCGTGTGTCGGGCGAGTTGACGAGCCTCCTCGGCGCGTTGAGCGAGCAAGGCAGCGTTCGAGTTGAACATGCCCAGGTTGTTGGGAAGGAGCATTGTCTCGAGCTTTGTAGTGACCTCTCGACCAGGAACTAAGCGAAATGGGGTGAAACCTGTACTCTCTTGAACTGCTGTATTGTAAGCAAAAGTTATGTAAGGGAGTATATCATCCCAGTTCTTGTGATCAACGGCCACATACATTGACAGCATATCTGCAATGATCTTGTTCAACCGTTCAGTGAGTCCGCTTGTTTGGGGGTGATAACCTGTGGTTTTCCGATGTTCTGTACCACTTAGTCTCAGCACTTCTTGAAGCATCTCTGCAGTGAAAGCTGTCCCACGATCAGTAATTATCACAGATGGCACTTCGTGATGAAGAACGATGCTGGTGACGAAAAACTGGGCGATTTCGGCTGCAGTAGCCTTGGGCAGGGCCTTTGTTTTGCTGTAACGTGTTAAATAATCGGTGGCAACCACAATCCACCGGTTTCCAGATGAAGATGTGGGAAACAATCCGAGCAAGTCAATGCCAATTTGATGGAATGGTGTTTTTCGCATGGCAATAGGCTGTAGTAGTCCTGCTGGTCGGACAGGTGGAGTCTTATGGTGTTGGCAGTCGCGGCGTGTGCGGACGTACTGCTTGAATGTCTTCGCAAGGCATGGCCAGTAGTATGAGCGGCGAATTCTTTCCAAGGTGCGCGTGTAGCCAAGGTGTCCGGATGAAGGTTCATCGTGACAAGCATGTAAAATATCGTCCCGAAGCGAGGTCGGCGCAACCAGTAGGTAAGTAGCCTGGGTATGGTTGAAATTTTTTTTATAGAGGACTCCATCCCTGATGCAGAATAAGGCTAGCGAACGTGCGAAATTTCGAGGAAGACTGCTTTTTCCGCCTTCGAGGTAGTCAATCAGCGGGCTTAGCTCCACGTCGGCGCGTTGCTGTTGAGCCAAGTCGGTTGCTGATACAGAGGAAAGGAATGTATCGTCCTATTCAACGTCCGCGTTCGTACTTCCGATTGGCGCACGTGAGAGACAGTCAGCATCGGTGTGTTTGCGTCCTAACTTGTGAATGACTGTAATGTCAAATTCTTGCAGCCGAAGGCTCCACCGTGCCAGAGGACAGGAAGGATCTTTGAGGTTGGCGAGCCAGCATAAAGAATGGTGGTCACTAACTACCCTGAATGGTCGACCGTACAAATAAGGCGGAAACTTTGTTATAGCCCAAACAACGGCTAAGTATTCTTTTTCTGTTACAGAGTAGTTTTTCTCTGCAGATGATAGTGTTCAACTTGCATAGGCAATGACGCACTCTACGCCATTTTGCCATTGAACCAATACAGCTCCAAGTCCGACGTTGCTGGTATCCGTGTGTAGCTCTGTGGCAGTGTTGCCGTCAAAGTGACCGAGTACAGGTGGGGCTTGGAGACGGTTTCATAGCGTGTCAAAGGTGTGATGCTGATCCTGACCCCATACAAACGGTACGCCTTCTTTTGTAGGTTTATTTAGTGGCTCAGCGATTTTAGAAAAGCCTTTGACGAAGCGTCTGTAATATGCGCACAGTCCCAGAAATCGGCGGAGATCGCGCTTGTTAGTTAGGACAGGAAATGAGACAACAGCTTTCGTTTTCTCAGGATCTGGGTGTATACCGGCGTGGCTGACGTGACCAAGAAACTTCAGTTCCTTGAAAGCAAAGTGACATTTCTCAGGTTTGAGAGAAAGTCCAGCTGTTCGAATCGCCTGAGGAACTGTCTGTAAGCGCTGTACGGGCTGCTCAAACGTGTCTGAGAAGACAACCACATCGTCAAGGTAGACCAGACACGATTGCCATTTTAGCCCAGAAAGAACCGTGTCCATCATTCTTTGAAAAGTAGCTGGCGCCGAGCATAAGCCGAACAGAAGGACCTTAAGCTCGTAGAGTCCATCAGGAGTAATGAAGGTAGTCTTTTCGCGGTCGCGCTCATCAACAGAAATTTGCCAATAGCCGCTGCGTAGATCCATGGAAGAAAAGTAACGAGCCTTGCGAATGCGGTCCAGCGAGTCATCTATTTGTGGTGAAGGATACACGTCTTTCTTCGTGATCTTTTTCAACTTTCGGTTGTCGACGCAAAATCGCAGGGTACCATCTTTTTTCTTTACTAACACAACAGGGGACACCCAGGGACTGGTTTATGGCTGGATGACATCGTCCTTGAGCATCTGCTGGACCTGTTGGCGTATAGCAGTCTTGTTCGTTTTGCGAGACTCTATAGGCGTGCTGTCGAATGGGTCTCTCGGTAGGCTCGATGATGATATGATGCTTCGCAAGCGGTGTTTGGTTCACTTTCGAAGTCGTAGCGAAGCAGTCCCGAAATGAGTTGATTAGCTTCAAAAGACGTTCCCGTTGTGTGGACGGTAGACCCTGGTTTACATCAAGAGTGCTTGCGAATGTCATGGCGGAATGGTCGCACGACGAAAAGGCAGATAATGTTGAGAGACCATGGACGTTGGAAATATCCTCAAGGTATGTGATCGCAGTGTGTTTGGTAAGATGGCAATACTCCTCGCTGAAATTCGTGACTAATAGGCAAGCCTGCTTCCTCCTGGGCTGAACACTACCTCGGGCAACGCAGATTTGTTGTGCAAAAAGTAGGGACAAATTTCCTGCCGCAATTACAGCATCGGAGACGTCTTGGTCAGATTCAATGCTGATAAAGAGGCTGCTGCGGGGAGGCAGAGTAACTGATTCGGAGGATACCAGTAGGGCAGCCTTCGATAAGTGGGTGTTTTTAGGTTCAGGATGAAATGAGTCCTCGAACGACACCTGCCAGTCTCCTAGGTCAGTGATTGCGCCGTGTTCGCGAAGAAAGTCCAGTCCCAGAACGAGTGGACGGGTGCACACAGGTAATACGAGGAAAGACCCTGTGAACATCGAAGCACGGGCTCGAACACGGGCTGTGCACATTCCAGTCGGCGTGATGAGGTGGCCTTCTGCTGTACAAAACGGGGGTCCTTGCCAAGGGGTAGTTACCTTCCTCAGTTAAGATGCCAGGGCGCTGCTCATAAGCGAATAATCAGCACTGGTGTTGACGAGGGCAGTGACGACGTGATTATCGACGTATACGGTGATGTCGACGGAAACAGTCTTATGACTTTCGGAAAAGACTGAAAAATCAGAACGGTCTTCGTCGGGCTTTTGAGTCGAGGGAGGCTCTTTGACAGTTCGTTGGGATGCGGCTTCACCCCCAGGAGCCGCGGTTTCTAGATTCCCCTATGGGGACTCTGTGACCGGCCTCTGAAAGGAGCATAAGATGACGATGGAATGCTAGAAACGTGGGGCAGCGAGGTGATGGTGATCGTGATTGGGGGCGTTGACCAAGGCGAGGAGCTTGCTGGCCCGTAAGGTACGCTTTGATGTCGCAGGGACGCTCACCGTAACGCAGGCACCGAGCGTCAGGGTGAAAGCCACGGGGACCAAGTTGGCGGTACTGGCAATTGCGGTAGACGTGACCTGCTTCGCCACAGTGGTAGCAGAGTGGATGGTTATCTGACGTACGCCACACGTTGGCCTTTGCGGCGTTCTGTCGTGATCCAGACAGATGATAAGCGGATGCACTCGGAAACCTTGAAACGGGTGGCGGAGTCGAAGCGGTGCCCTGGAATCGATGGCTAGCCTGATCCATTGTCCGCATAGTAGGATCAGGAGCATGTGGTGCAGGAGATCGCAGGGCCGCCGCATAAGTCAGCACAGGGGCCTCAGGCCTTGTTGGTACAAGTGGGGTGACCACCTGTCGGATCTCATTTCGGACTAAGTCTGCGAGAGCATTCACGGGTGGTTGGTGTCCCGCTGCTTGGATTTGGCGCAGCTCGTCCCGCTCGACGCTTATGAACTCTGCGAGGGCATGCCTCTCGCTGTCAGCCCCGATAGAGCATGCAGCAGTGGGGACGTCGTGGCGTTCATACTGTGACGACTGATGCTAGAGGGTACGCTCGATTGTGCTTGTCTCATTTATGAACTCAGCTACAGTTGTCGGTGGATTGCGCACGAGTCTGGCAAAGAGCTGCTCTTTTACCCCACGCATTAAATGACGCACCTTCTTTTCCTCGGACATTGCAGGGTCGGCATGCTTGAAGAGTCGAAGCATGTCCTCGACAAACATCGAAACTCTCTTGTTAGGTCGTTGGTACCGAGACGAGATGGCCTGCTCTGCTCTCTCTTTCCTTTCGGCGCTGTGGTACGCATAGCGAAACTGTTGGCTGAACTCTTGCCACATTCCAAAGGAACCCTCGTGATTCTCATGCCACGTTTTGGCAGAGTCTTCCAACGCAAAGTGAATTCTCCGCAGCTTGAGAGCTCTATCCCATTCGTTGATTGGCAACTCGATCGAAGTGGTCAAGCCAATCATCAACATCCTTATGTCTCCATGAAATGAGCGTGGTGTTTGCGGCGCGTGAAAAACATGCGGGAGAAAAGAATAGGCGTCGTTGGTTTGACTCTCCTGGTTGGTAGTCGAGGTTGCCATCTCGTCTTGAGAGAGAGGACCGTATTCGGGAGATAGTCCTCGCAGGCGGCGACTGCTTCTTGCCGTGGGAGCTGTAGCTGTCTCCAAGTAGCTCGGTGTGTCGGCTGAAAATCTGGAGCAGAGGCGCATTTACCCAGCCCCTCCACCAGTGCCACGAACGAAATAACAGACAGCCACAAATCGCCCTCGTGCTCGCCCCCAGACCAGGAAGCAAAGTCCTCTTCTTTCTCCACTTCCAAGCGATTTCACGCTACAGTTGATGGCTCATACCCATTACCTGTGACAATTTAGAGAGATGTAATTGCGATGTAGACACTACTTGTCTTGCCATTCGTCCTGTCGCATCCTTCGAATCGCATAAACACACCCTTTGCAAAACTCTCATGTAAGAAGGGCCAGTAAAAAACTGTTCAGGTGGTAGGAACTCATGATGCACCAAAACGTTGATGCCAAAAGAATACAATGAACATCACTTTGACTTTCGCTCTGATGATCTGTGATTTTGTTCTGGCCTGGGAGATGGAGGTACGTGCCACTGCAATGATCGCTATTTTGTTGTCAGACTGTAGGTGAACACTCTAGAGTTATTACCAGTAAGAGAGAGAGAGAGAAGACTCAAGAGTTATTACCAGTAAGAGAGAGAGAAGAGAAAGGCCGGGAGGTTAACCAGATATTGGCATCCGGTTTGCTACCCAGCACTGGGGGTGGGGAAATAGGGGCAAGAAAGAGGGTGTCGAGAGAGAGAGACAGACAAAAGAAAGAAAAAAATGTACGTGCACTCAGGAGAAAAAAACGTACACAAGAAGGGCGTCCTGAATACAATCATTCAGAAATTTCGGTCGATCAAAAAAAGCACAGTAATGCTTGCAGGGCCTTTTTCTGTTATGTTGCATCCCGGCGATAATGCAAAATTCTTTGCTCCGGCGGAGGTTGATTACCAGTGACAGCCTGCTAGAACATCTGGTCCTATGAACTCATTTTAAAGAGCCCACCAGAGATAGCCAAGCAACATTCCATCTGATCCACTTTGAACCGCCTCAGAACAAACCTCAGACAAATGCATCTCACCTTCAAATCGATTCAGAAAATGGCAGGCATGTGTATATATATTGTTTATACACACACATACATATACAGGGCGTCCCAGGTAAATTGAACCAGGGTTAAAAAATATGCCGGCACACGCAATTACGACGCGACCAAATCACCGTTGCCTGGAGATAGACTATTTTTTTGTGATCTCAAATATTGTTTAATTAGATCTGTTTAATTAACTAACTTTTCAAGAAACAAAGATGGATAAAAAGTTTCAATGAGAAAGTTGAAGATCGGTTTGCAAAACGTCCAGACAGTTTTGAAATTTATATCTGTTAGGTAATAGTGTTCTTCTGCTGATTACAAATGCCAAGGAAAAAAAAAAAATACCACGTGACAAACCCGCTCGCACGTCAGTGTGCACGATGATTCTAGTGCTCTCTAATGTTATGCGTACAAACAACCATAGCATTTGTCCCATTGTGCTATCTCGGCAGGGCCACAACAATGGTGGCGGCTTTACGATTAACATGTTTTGCTATCGGCCACAAAAACGTTAACCACTGTGACTGCTTATCGCTATCATGACCGGGGCGAGGAAAGTGTGTCATTCGTATGCGGAACGTTGGAAAGCACTAGAATTATCGTGCGCACTGACGCGTGAGCGGGTTTGTCACATGGTATCTTTTGTATTTCGTGAGCATTTGTAATTAGCAGAAAAACACTACTACTTAAGAGATATAAAGTTCAAAACTATCTATTCGGACGTTTTGCAAACCGATCTACAACTTTCTCTTTGAAATTTTTTATCCATCTTCATTCTTTCAAAAGTTCGTTAATTAAACAGATCTAATTAAACAATATTTGAGAACACAAAAAATAGTCTGATTGACTCCAGGCAACGGTAATATGCATTTGTCGCATCATAATTGCATGTGCAGGCATATATTTAAACCCTGGCTCAAGTTACCTGGGACATCCTGTATACTATATTATATATACACATACATAGTCATGACCAAAAATAATGCTAGGGTTCGGGTGTGTGGGCAGCTAGCTGGTAGTAGAAGAGGAAGACGAGATAAAAGAACAGCCAGCCCAGCGTTCTCGCATTGTCTCTTGTCCCTTACTGTACAATGACGCAGTCTATGAAATACAAACGCTAAGCGCGTACCCAAGGGTCACTGCTGCTGTGGGCTTTCCTTCTCGTGAATGCCATTCACGGTAATGCGATCATAGAGCCAACAACCCTCCTACTCCCAGGGGCACATATGCCACCATTCTAGTCAGCACCACATCAGAAGACTTCGCAATAGTCATTGGCCAAGCATGCCAGCTCCATCGATGTGACACCGGCAGAGAGAGCCAGCATCGGCCATTCAGGCGACACAGTGTGCGAACTTGCTGACGACAAGAAACAAGCCATTCTGGTTTCAGGCATAGCCTGACTGCCACATGGATCACCATGAAGCCGTTGCTGTCACCATCGAAATCGCCACCAATTATTCGGGAATGACCAGTTCAGTGAAAATAATGAAACTCCATCAGACAACTCCAATGACATCGGCGTGAGATTCAGTAATAATTGTGCTCAAGCATACAGACGTGGTGCCCAGAGCCAGTAGAGATCATCTTTCGCCACAGCGACCGCAAAACAAAGAGTGATAACAGCAAGAAAACTGCAGGCACTTTGCATCATCATGATCACGTCCAGTGGTCTGTCCGCGCTCACACTCATTCTGCGCTGTGCAAGCATTGTCGGGATCGGCACGCAAATGCACACCAAATCACTGCCAGTGTTGCCCACCCGAGACACTTCTATCAGATCTCCAAAGAGAGCTGCAGCGTAGTTGGATGAAGCATCGTCAACAGCTACGTGCTCTTGAAGTCATGGCTAAGTGTCATGCCCATGAATGTTACTAGGGTTTGAGCGTGTGGGCTGCTAGCTAGTAGTAGAAAAGGGAGACGAGATTAAAGAACAGCCGGCGTGTGTGTGTGTGTACTTTTTTTTCCCTCTCTCTTGTGGCTGACACTTAGGCGAGACATTTGGGCCTATTCTCGAAATAATTGCTTGGCTTCTTTTTTTCAATAAAGTTGCTTCTTCAGTATGTCGGTGGACTACATTTTTCATTTAAACATTAGCAGCATTTGTTTTTGTTTTGCAGCTTTTTCTGCAACCTTAAGAGGAGGTACACTGGGCACTAGGTATGGGCTACTGAGTGTGACTGATCTTGACATAGCCAGAGACTTCCGCTACAGCTTTTGCAATGCTCACTGAGTAAACTGGATCTTCGTCATGAAGCAGGCAGACACAATCATAAAGATCATTTGCTTCTACTTTATTGCATCATGCAGTTCATGCAAACTCATGCACAAAGCTGATGTTGAAACTTATATGTAGATCTCCTAATGGATATTGGGATGTGCCAGAGGTGAATATATTGCCACCCACATGTAGTGGGTCGACTGCAAGAGCTGCTCTCAATCTAGAGGAAAAAAGAAGATCGCGTGCTTCTTCTCCGCTCAAGAACCAGCCACGACTGACGCATCGTTCTAGAGCTAGCTATTCGGTGGTCTAATAAACCCCCAAGTACTTGTGATTCATTGTGACAATATACAGGACGTTTTAAGAAATGTGTCCAATATTCTTTGAAAATCAGCAAAAGGCACTATTTGCTCACTGTTTTCAGCGTTGATTTTTCTGTAGCGGCAGGCATCTTAAGAGGGTTGACCACATCATTGGGAACAGTATTTTGGAAAGTTAATTTGATTAACTTTTCAAGTTAATCAAATTAACTTTCCATCGTAATTACGTCGCCCATTTTGTTATCACCAAGTGTCTATCGATTCTGCCTTGCCGACCTTCGTTACAGACCTTCTTTTTACTCCTTCTCTTTGCTACTCAAATTTTTCGCGCCTTCAACAACAAACATTACTTTTTTTTCCTGTGTGAACAGTTTTAATGCATTATGCATCCAATTTTTTGGGCCTTCAATTACTAGCCGTTGGTTTTCCTATGTGTAACATTTTACTGCATATGCATCTCAGTGTGGGTGATACCCTGATTGGTGTAACCATTTTTTTTTTTTTGAAGCGCTTATTCCTGTTCTGTTGTGTGCAGTAGCTCATATGTATACTTTTTATTATCAGTCTTTCTTTTACCGGTGCATCTTTTTTTTTTGTAAATTGACACTATTTGCACTTTTGTATGTTTCAGTATTGCCTCGTCGTTTCTCTTTTTCTTGTTTGTAGCGTTCCCATGTTTTTTTAATACAATATCGTTTCTTTGTTTAGTTGTAAGCGTGCATATATTTTTTACTTGCATATTTTTGTTATCGCAATAGAATTGCGATACTTTGGTGTGTTGTGTCTATTACTTGTTGTGCCTATTACTGTAAATTTCTACAGCATGCATATCTGCCGTCTGCTGTGACGGGCCTGTCAAGCTGCTTGTATGCAGCTTTTGTCGTCAGCCTTTCAATGTATTCACGATAAATAAATAAAGAATACCTCACCTCAAAAAAAAAAAAAAAGTTGTGGAGTTAGGCAGTTAAGTCAAATAAGAAGAACCCATTCATGAGAAGAACCCATTCTCATTATGAGATTTCGGGAAAGTGGCCTCCAGTAATAACTGCAAATTAATAAAATTCTCCTAAATTCTGCCATGAAACCGAAACCGAAATGCAAGAGCTAAACTGCCATATTCATCTGAGACATCCGAAATGAGAGAGCATTGTTATATCAAACATCAACAGACTTTGTAGCGTGAGTGTGTGTGCAATTAGAGCATGCATGATGCACATACATTAACGAAAGGGGAAGAACTGCAGCTATGTAATTATTGTTTTGAACAGTGACGTCATTGTCGTCTGCTCGTTGCGCTCGTCGGTCCTTTGGTTTTGGTTTCACCGCAGAATTCAGGAGAACTTCATTAATTCGCCCCGCCGCGGTGGTCTAGTGGCTAAGGTACTCGGCTGCTGACCCGCAGGTCGCGGGTTCGAATTCCGGCTGCGGCGGCTGCATTTCCGATGGAGGCGGAAATGTTGTAGGCCCGTGTGCTCAGATTTGGGTGCACGTTAAAGAACCCCAGGTGGTCGAAATTTCCGGAGCCCTCCACTACGGCGTCTCTCATAATCATATGGTGATTTTGGGACGTTAAACCCCACATATCTATCTAACTTCATTAATTCGCTGTTATTACTAGAGGCCATTTTTCCGAAATCTGAAAGCGGCAATTGGTTTTCCCCATGAATATGCTCAATTCTCCCATTTGGCTTAACTGCCTAAGCTCACTAATGAAAAAGTTAATTGAATTACTTTCTTATTTATTCTAAATGATGCCTTCAACCCTTTTAAGATGTCTGCCACTACAGAAAAATTGCCAGATCTCACGTACAGTGGGAGTCGATGATCTGCGAAGCACGAATGAGGAAGGTTGACATGTCCTTTTGAAATCAGCACAATAGGTCCGTTCGATTCGCCTGCACCACGTGAACCAGTTCACGAGGTGCTGCACCTTACCATTCGTTTCAGCGGTGCAACAGTCACATACCTTTGTCATCTACTGATGTCACGTAATACAAAATTTGGCATATGTGAAGCTAGCGAAACGGCCGCGAGCGAATTATGATGATATGTGGGGTTTGTGGGGTTTAACGTCCCAAAACCACCATATGATTACGAGAGACGCCGTAGTGGAGGGCTCCGGAAATTTCGACCACCTGGGGTTCTTTAACGTGCACCCAAATCTGAGCACACGGGTCCACACCATTTCCACCTCCATCGGAAATGCAGCCGCCGCAGCCGGGATTCGAACCCGCGACCTGCGGGTCAGCAGCCGAGTATTTTAACCACTAGACCACCGCGGCGGGGCATGAGCAAATTATGAGTGTGGCATGTAGTCATGTTGTCACATGACACGCATGTCATGATTATCATGTTTGCAACAGTACCATACCTTCGTCATCCATTCATGTACCGTAGTACCATATTCGGTATATGTTATGCTAGCGAAGCGGCCGCAAGCACCTTATGAGCGTGGCATGTATTCATGTTGTCACATGACACGCATGTCAAGATTTTTATATTAAGGTCGGTCACTTGTGTTCGTCATGCAATCACGTCATACCATACCAGTTTTGCTACATGCCATGTGAACAAAACCACTACAAGAACTGTAGGATCATGAAATGTAAATCATGACATTCATGACATACATGTCATGATTTTCATGTTATGACTAGTACAATATGTTCTTCATACAGTCATGTTATGCCATACCAAGTTTGGTATTGATACCATTATCGAAACAGCCAGGAGCGCTAGAAGTCGTAGGCGGCTAGATAGATAGATAGATAGATAGATACGCTCAAAGTCACCGAAATTCCCTAAGAAATGCTTCGCATTTAAAAAGCAACGGTGAGGACAGCGAGCAAATAGCGACTTTTGCTGATTTTTAAAGAATGTTGGACACATTTCTTGAAACACCCTGTATACATGAAAGAAGGTCACAGTGAGAAGCAGCAGTTATGCTGAGCTTTCGTCTTCCGGGGACTGGCATTAATCAAAGCCAAGGAAAGTATAGGAGAAATCGTAAATATAAATGTGAAGAAATTGAGGTGGCCGAAATGAGAACTTGCCGCCAACAGACCCCGAACAATATTTCTGGCTACGTCACTGCCAAGGTGATGTTGACTCATGCTGTGATAGTAACCCCACTGGATTCATGGTATGCTTCACCGAGGAGTATGTTGGCATTGGAGCAAAGCTGATTTTCAGAATCTGCTGTGGCCCCCAAACAAATTGACTCGCAGCAGCGGCTCTTCGCAACAGTGCTTCGAACATGTACGATCATTGATAGATTAAGGCTTTACATATTGCAGTTTCGCATATGCCATTAGAGCAAAAAGTTGGGAAAATAAAACTTCAAAGGATTTCAACATCTAAAATTTAAGACATTCTTACACGGTGACTCAATGGGGCTTGTGGCAGTGCCATAAAAGCATCTTAACTTTCAAGAATGTCCAAAAAATCTGCAATCGTGTCAGCCTTAGTACTGCTGTGTGAGTTGTATTTCCCATCCAATATTGTAGTTGTTTTGCAACAGCCTGTTGTCGCCCTATTTAGCTTTTTTTTCATACAACCTGCTTATAACAATTCCCAGTTATTATAACAATGGGATTTTCATGGTACTTGAGTAATGTCACAAGTGGGCTCAACTGTACCTTCCCCTATGTGTGTGTGTCAACATGATAAAATGCCAACAGATGTAAAACCACGGTGGGCTAGTCAAAGAAAGCTTAGTTTTAATAAAATAGATCCAGCTTAAAAGCTGCAGTGGTAATTGCCTATTTAAATCTTGACAAGGAATGTACATATACCTACCTTTCATATCTTCTTTTATGACAACTAAGGCTGTTCTTGCATTTGATCATCAATACTAAAGAGTAAGAACAGTCTGTAATAGACTTAATGATCTGGGAGACATGGACTTTTGCAGAGACAACCACGGGGTTCTGAGGGACTATTCTTCATCAATGGAAAGAAGTGGTAATTAATATAAGTAAAATATTTTGTGGGACATACGATTTAAGCTAGAAAACATAGATTTATGCCACAACCACGTTGCCTCCAGAAAACCACTGCAGATGCAGGCCCAATGTATGCCAATGTTGGAAATGCACGTTTCATTTCCTTTCATTTTATTACCTTAAAGACCCCATTGAAGGGGTATTACATAAGGGGTGGGTACATATATGAAAACGTGAAAGGCATGTTTTTTTTTTTTTTACAATGCAAGGTAATTTGTTACGGTGTTCAAAAAGGTGGTAGGACAGGTTATGGCGGTCACTTCGTTAGAAAGGCCGTTCCAGTCCGTAGCTGCACGAAAAAAGAATGAGGACGAAAAAGTGACGGTGCGCGTACACGACCGTCACTTTTTCTATGTTGATCTATGTTTTCTATGTTGATCTATGTTGATAGATATGTGGGGTTCAACGTCCCAAAACAACCATATAATTATGAGAGACGCCAAAGTAGAGGGCTCCGGAAATTTTGACCACCTGGTGTTCTTTGACGTGCACCAAATCTGAGCCCACGGGCCTACAACAGTTTCGGAAATGGATGTTAATGGACACTGTTTTGAAACATGCCTTATTTATGGTGAGAAAGAGCTAAGCCTGAAAACACAAACTGAATGTTTGCTGCTGTCCTAAAATTAGTTAAAGCTACTTCTGTCAAACTAGCCCTCTAGAGCAGCTTATTTATTCATTTCACAGTGTCACTTAGCCATGTAGGCAATATATCATCACAATGCTTCAATTGGTGCATTTTTCCATCCAAAATTTTAAAGGAGTACTCGTTAGAAATAGTACAGCACTACTTTGAAGAGGCAAAGACAATCAGTCAAGACTGCTTCGACATACCGTCAGTGAGAGTATGTCCAATATACAGCGATGTCTCACAAAGCAAACACATGACTCAATAAACACCAGGCAAGGATAAAAGAAAACACAACTATGACAACACAGGTGGCGTGCTTACATTTTCTTTCATTCCAACTTGGTGCACATCTTTCTAGCTGGAATTATGTTTCATGGCAAATGCCAACTAGATCACGAAGTTGTTCTTTTACAGCAGAGATGCAGTACCGTTCCCACGTGGCATCCGAAGTCAAACAACGGTTAAAGAACACCTCTAAAAATGCTGCTTTACACTTATGAGAAGGCTATTTCACCACTAAACTTTGACAACCAACGATCAACTTTTTTGAGATCCCCCCCCCCCCCCCCCAGTTAGAGAGAAATATGACCCGATTTTTGCATAAGTTGGCTCGTGTTGAAATCAAACCTTGCGATTTCCATGGGTATCAAGTCAAATCAAGTTTATTCTACTTCAGTGAAACAAAGCCGAGGTACACAATTCAGCTGCCTTGTCATCGCTAAATGATTATTCACTAAGATAGCAGGCTCAAAGTACACTCAAGATTATGAAATCAACGTCCTCTCAATTAAAGGTTGCGAGCGTTTAGGAAAGCCAGTCGATGGAAACTTACGCGGAATTATTGAACTAGCTTTGAACTATGATCAGTGACATCGATTTCCGCGTAAAGTTTTCTGTAGAGTGAAGATAACAAACGCTTGTTCAAGGCGATAAGTCCACGATTACTCGCGTCAATTTCACAACTGCAGACAAATTGCTAAGATAGCGCCTATGCGGACGTTTCTAAAGCAAACACACGACTCTTGCGAATAACTATATTTTGCACACCTGGGTTTTCCTTGAGTACGATCTTTCTGGCGTCGGCCGCGAAGAGAATGAAGCCAGAAGGAGGCCGCTTCGGCACTGGCGGTACGGTGCCAGTACTGCTGTGCTTTTGTGTCGCAAATCCCCGAGCAGAATTTTGGGTTAGGCGAGCGCAGCAGCTGGTCGCCCTGTGTATGGAACAGATAATTAGACGAAGGGTCAGCTACATTTAAAGGGTTCAGGCAAACGTATTAGACAAATACAATGCACCTAGAGCTGACCGGATAGTATGCATGTAAAGTTCGCTTAATTAGGCAGAAGAAAAGAACGCTAGAATTTTTTATTTAGACTGAAAGGAGTAATGAAATAGAACAGCTCGTACGCCTAAAGGTGACACCGCATTCTGGTACAATATCACTAAAGTAATGTAATAAAAAATTAATCTTTGCGTTATCGATAACGAGAGCAGTCATACCCTATGCTACGTCCGATAATATGCTTATTTGAAAAGAACCCTTTTAACACAGCCGACATGCTCAGCGCCATTTTTTTCCCCCACTAGTGGCAGTGTTGCCCACATTGAGAAGATGCTTCCTTATGGTCGTTTTTAGACTTACGTTAGGCTAGAGATTTCTCTTCAAAAGAAAAAGAAAGGATCAATAGTATTCAGTGTCAATTTTTCAGGAAGAAATAAAGGAAGAACAACAAGAGAGGAGGCAGGAAGGCTAACCAGGCACATGCCCGGTTTGCTACCCTATGCTAGTGGAATGGTAAAGGGGCAGTATAAAAATGAGAGAAAAAAAGAGAAGAAAAAGAGGAGAAATTGTCAGTACAAGGCTATTTTAGAGCAAAAATAGGGTCACTTAAAATTCTTCATTGGAACTGCCGATCAATTCACTCTGCAGCAACTGATCTAATATATTTGGCATCGAAATTTTCTCCGGATATAATTGCACTGCAAGAAACTTGGCTTTCAATGCATCAGTCTTTTCAATTAAATAGATTCAGATCTTTCCGTCTAGACCGTCCATCGAAAGGTGGAGGTTTGGCATTTTTTATTAATAATAGAATAAGTCTCAAAGCAAAAATTGCGTATAAGCTCATGTCACCTGAGAGTGAAATTCTCGCCTTAGAAATAACCTTACCAGGCTGCATGCCTTTTTTGGTGGTGAATGCATACTTTCCTAAAGGTGTAATAGATACTCGATGTTTAGACGCTGCAGTGACTTCTAGTTATCAAAATAAAATTCTAATCGGCGATTTCAATTCTCATCATACGTGCTGGGGTTTCCGAACTGATCAATGCGGTAAGAGATTGTGGGAGTGGACAGCGGATAATAACTTGTGTTGCCTGAATTCAAGAACACCCACTTACATTAGTGATAGGTCTCGTTCAGCCTTAGATTTAAGCTTTGTGAGTTCATCACTCACTAGTTTGTCGTGGAGTGCGTGTGATTGTGCAACTAACAGTGATCATTTGCCAATATTATTCGAGATTGCTTGCCAAGTTATGATGTCAGGCTCTCAGACTCGAGTGTTTATTAATTACACCAAATTTAGGAAAGATTTAGAATCTGCTTTGGCAACTCATTCTGAAGAGCAAGAAGATACAAAAGCCATGAGACTAAGTGCACTGATTAAAAGAACATATAAAAATGCAGAATTCGTTGTGGAATCCGCAAAGAGCACAACCCACAGTCCATGGTGGAACTCGGACTGTGCCCGGGATTTCCGACGAAGAAAGGCAGCTTGGAAAAAACTTATGTATAACCAGTGCCCTCAAAACTGGTCTGATTACAAGTATCACGCTGCAATTTTCAAACGCACGGTCTCTTTAGCTAAGGAACAATATGATAGAAAACATTATGATCACCTTTCAAAAGCTTGTAACAAAAAGGCGCTGTTCAGGTTTATGAGATCACGTAAAATGATGCCATCTCAAAATAATGCAGGGTTTGAGATTATGTCCTTGGAAGAAACAAAGAAATCCTTAGAAACCATGGCTAAAGGCCTGGAGTGTAGATTTACATCAACTAAGCCTTACAATCCACAAAAACCAGGGTCAACGATTGAAGTTACTGAAGTTACAGAGGAAGAGTTAGCACAAGTGATACAAGGTTTGCCCTCGTCAGCTCCTGGTCCGGACGGAATCACAACTGCCATGATAAAAATATTATTCAAATTATCACCATGTGACCTACTAAACACTGTAAATTATTCGTTAAAATATGCCTGGATTCCGTATGAGTGGAAATTAGCTAAAATAGTGCCGATACAAAAAAGACAAGGATTCGGATATGTCATAGAAAACATTCGACCCATTTCTCTTACATCTAATATGGTGAAGCTCATCGAAAGAGTGCTCAATAAAAGAGTTATAATATGGATGGAGGAAAATTCGATATTAAATCCAAATCAAATTGGCTTCAGAACAGATTGTTCAATCTGGTGTGCACACGCAGATTTAGAAAGCCGCATTCAGCTTGCTCGCAAAAAAAGACAACATGCGGCACTAGTGACATTGGATATAGCTAAGGCATACGATAGTGTAGAACATTCAGTATTAGTAGACATATTAGAGAGCCACAATCTCCCAAAATATATATTGGCGTGGGTGAGGGAATTTTTGAGAGGAAGGGAGTTTTATTGCTTTAAGGATGGTTGCGCATCGTCAAAGTGCAAACAAACACGTGGTGTCCCCCAAGGCGCTGTATTATCGCCAGTTCTATTTAACATCCTAATGAGCACTATACCGCATTGCCAGGACGTGAAGGTGTTTGTATATGCTGACGATATTGCATTTTTTACGGCACATAGTGACATATATTCTTTATATCAAACGCTACAGAGATATGTCAATATGCTGGAGAGATGGCTAGATGCAGTCTGCATGATCTTAAATGTAAATAAGAGTGCAGTATTGATATTCCCGTTATCCGATCCCATCTCAATTTCAATATGTTATAAACAAGAGCCCATTCCACAGGTGGAATCTCTTAAATATTTGGGAGTAACTTATAATGCCAACCTAAACTGGACTCCTCACATAGAAAGCATGGCATCTAAAGCACAACGCGCCTTAGGAATTCTTCGTAGACTGAGCAGCCGCCGATATGGTCTACGCAGAAGCACAATGGTGATGATCTATAAAATGTATATGCGACCAATCCTAGAATTCGGGTGCGTATTGTTCTCAGGTGGCCCTGCATATAAAATAAAGCCTCTGGTCATGCTGGAACGAGAAGCCTTGAGATTGTGTCTAGGACTACCGAGGTTTGTAAGAAACAATGTTTTGTATCAGGAAGCACGATTACCTACATTGCCTTGCCGTTTTCGTATCCTAACGGTTCAGACGTTTCTGAAATTTTATAGCTATGCGCCAAGACGATCTGAGTATGATTTTATAAATGACCCAGACAGCTTTTTTCTTGCCCATTGGCCACGCTTTCGAACACCTCAAATTGTTTTTGTCCAGAAACAACTAGATAGGTTAAATGTAAAAATTCGAGATGTGATTGCTGCGCAGGATACAAATCAAATTCTTAAGATTGAATTCGATGACATTTTTCCCTCTAAGGCTAAATTACAATCCTATAGGGTATTAAATAGCCGACTGCAGGATTATCTTGCACACGCGGAAACGAATAACATTATTGCCACAGATGCTTCAGTATTGGATGAAAAGACAGGTGTAGGTATATACTCACATTCGCTTGACTGGTCTTTTTCATTAAGATTACCGGATTTCACCCCAGTTTTTGAAGCTGAGCTGTTGGCAATAGTTCTAGCGCTGCGAAAGCTACCTTTAAATGCCGCTAATGCGATCATAATAACGGATTCCCTGTCAGTATGTACGTCGATTACGGCGTCAACAAAATCGATGGCCTTAAAGACGCTCCTTATGCTAGTTCCTCCTCAGCTGCAGCTATTGAAATTAGTATGGGTACCCGGTCATTGCGGCTTAGAGGTAAATGAAATCGCCGACTCTCTAGCACGAGCAGCATTGGAAGGGCCAGTACTATCAGTCCTTCCCGAAGTGGCCACTATAACGGCGACAAGATACAGAAAGCTTGCGCTCAGTGCAGACGCTATGGAAGCAATATTGTCAACACCAGAATTTACTCACTTAAGATTTCCATGGAAAAGTCACTGGTGTCCTACAAAACAGTTGGAAACCATAATAACCAGATTTCGATGTCGTGTCCCCCCGTTAAATTTCTATTCACATAGGGCTGGTCTGGCGATATCACCACTATGCAACTTCTGTTCAGAATCGGAAACAATAGAGCACTATTTTTTATCATGTCGCCGATACAAATTGCTTAGGAAAACATTCTTAGCCCTCCCATTCGCTAGCCTACGGTTGAACTTATCTGCAGAAAACATACTTTCCTTCGGTGCTTACGATCTGGGCTTCAGCCACGAGAACGTTTTCTACGCAGTTTGCAAGTACCTGAATGAAAGTAAAAGAATTAAGCTTTTAATTGCGTGATTATTAAATATGCAAAAAAAACTAATAATAATTCCAACGAACACAAGAGCACTGTTTAACTATCCTGATTCTTATTCAAGGTAATGAATAGTTGTCTTATCTGCACGAGTGACAAGCCACTATTGCATTCCATTCATTCTGACTAGGGTGTCTTTATTTTTTTCATTCTTTTTTCTGGTGGGTGGTTTCGATATTAAAAAAAAAACTTACCTAATTAAGTCATCGATTCTTGGCCAATCCCCCTGAGTGGGTACGAGCCATGTCTGTGGATTCATCATCATCATCATCAACAAGGGCTGACAAGCTTTCAGAAATTTCAAAGTGGCTATAAACTGCAGGAAGGACTCTTAGACTCGACCTCTTATTTCCACTGGTTAAAAAGTTCATTGTTTTATGAGTATAATGACAGCCGTAATTATTGTTTGAGTGCATCAGAAGATATGACTTCTGCCGCAGTAAATTGAGCGCTGCAGGTAGCACGCAGATGTCTCATTTCAGTACTTTTTCAATGATGTATTCGACTCATTTATTGGGAAGACACTATGGTTCAAGCTCAAAGGGCAGCCCAAGCTGGCAATATTTTGAACATGTCTCGAGGTATTATCCTGTGGCCTTTCTGTATTATTGTTCCACAAAATAATAAAAAAATATATTAAACGTAAGTCAAAAGGGACAAAAACGAAACCAAAACCTGACTGATCGAACTCCCTTTTGTGCTCAACGTTGTACTAGTTGTACGCTGTAAACGCAGGTGTGCCGTTACAAGGTCAGGGCAAAACAAACTTATTCATGCTAATACCACTGAACAAGGTAGCCGATTCTCATAGCTCGTTTTCTGCGAGTGAAAATGCAAAGTACAGGTGGTCACCGAGTGCAGGTCACTTCCACGAAGCGCTCCCGCTTTGATTAAAAGACAGACGTCTCAAAAGCAAGACCACGTACAAAGCATGCCGACGTCCATATTTATTAGATGTACAGTAGACTACTGGTGTAGGTATGGTATGGAAGGGGGGGGGGGCGGATTTCAAATTTGACATCACTACGATTTTTTTCAGTTTTGCTAGCGTATAAAGGCACGAGCACATATATTAACACACGTGCGAAAATACAAAAAGTGTGGTGGGACCACTCTCAACCCCCGAAAATATTTCTGATTACGCTCTTGCAGTAAACAAGTATATATTAACGTGATGGCGTTAAAGAACATCATTTCACAGAAATTCCGGTGTCAGCGTCATTGGTTTGTGAGCGAAAACTCCTCACCTTGTCCGTCGACAAATCGAGGAAACGATGCAAATATATATATATATATATATATATATATATATATATATATATATATATATATATATATATATAAGGGAAAGAAGTGTACACCTTGGGGCTCGTTTTTCTGTGTTTTGACACAATAATAATGAAATCTAACAGACAATAGTGCCAAGGAATGTATAGGGGAAGTTATTAGACTCAATTGTAATGTAAATGTGAAGAAAGAAAAGTAGGTGTTAAGATATAACTTGCCGTGAGCAGGAACCGAACCTGCAACCTTCGAATGACGCGCTCCATGCTCTACCACTGAGCTGCCTCGGCGGCTATCCCCCCAGCCACTTTATTGGGTTTATATCATATAAACCCAATAAAGTGGCTGGGGGGATAGCCGCCAATTCACATATAAATTATATGTGAATTTAAACGTAGGAGTGTCCGTCAGCGCCACATACAAACTGCTGGGTTTTGATCACCCTGGAGCTTCGGAATCGCAATTTATGGTCCATTATGCCTACCGACGCAAGCGCCGCCTACTGTTCTCTGCGCCGGTTCTCTGCGTCTGCGAGATCCCCCTGTTTTCTCAGGCACAGAAGACAAGGGCGTTGATGACTGGATTTCTATGTACGAGCGAGTGAGTACTCACAACAAATGGAATGACGCCGCCAAGTTGGCCTACGTCTCCTTCTACCTGTCGGACGTGGCCAAGCTGTGGTTCATAAACCACGAAGCAGAACTCCCTACGAGGTCTGTCTTCAAAACGAGCCTCACACAAGTTTTCGGACGGCCTGAGGTACGCAAACTGCGTGCCGAACAATGCTAGCATACTCGGTCCCAGCAGCTTGGTGAGAATTTCACAAGCTATATTGAGGACGTTCTGGACCTTTGCAAGCGAGTCAACGAGTCGATGTCCGAAGAGCTTAATATTAAGCACATCATGAAGGGCATTGAGGACGACGCTTTTCAAATGTTGCTTTCTAAGAGTCGTTGAACTGTAGTAGAACTGAGCGAGTTATGCCACAGTTTTGACGAGTTGCGCAGGCAACGTTTTTCCACCCGACGTCCCTGGGTGCTCGACGACTCTTTGTCCAGCCTGTCCACCCTTGGCATAAGAGAAGACCATGCCCCTCTTCTCTCCAAGATCCAAGAGTTCATCCGCTCTGAGGTCGCTCGTCAACCTATCTTTGATGTCCTGTGTACCCGATCAACCACGCAAATTGACGTCTACACTCCGCGACTTCAATTAAGACCAGGTCGCACAAGTTCTTCCTTCCGCCCGTGAACCACTGCCAGTCGCCGCACCTCTCACGTACGCCGAGGCCATTGCTCGACCTCGACAGCCTGCGTTCCAGCCTGCGTTCCAGCGCCTATGTATTCGCCGCCGCCCTTTTCGCCGCCGCCTATGCCGATAAAAGTAAACTTCTGGTGGTTGGTGATTTTAACCTACCAGGAGTTGACTGGGATCGTATCGAATCGGGTGCCGGTTCTGTACGTGACGCAAACGTTCTTTTTGATTTGATGCCTGTACACAATCTTGTACAAGTAGTTCGCGAGCCTACTAGACATGGAACCGGTATCGACTCGCTCCTTGATCTCGTCTTTCTTGATCGTTCCTTTTCTAACTACCATGTATCTGTCGAGCCTGGCCTATCTGACCATGATATTGTGTCTGTATACCTTTCGTTGAATGTTAAACATACGCCTGACACGCATGCACCTGTGTTTGTGAAAGATTTTGCACGGGCTGACGATATCAGTGTAAAAGAATATCTTGAATCTTGCTTTTGTGAATTTCGCGCAAGTGATGTCCATGAGCTTTGGACCAAGTTTAAAGCCATGTGCTTATTCTGCATAGATCAGTTCATACCAAACAAACTGTGTAAAACCAACTAAACACACACCTTGGATGAACAGCCGTACCATTCAGTTAAAACGTAAAGCCAAACGATTACGGAAAAAAGGAGCTGCTGCCGTTAATTTAACCACTGTTCGTACTAGCTCTGTCAGAATCTATTACAGAGGCAAAGAAGTTTTATTTCAGCAACGCTTTACCTAACTTTATAAAGGAAGATCCACAGAAGTTTTGGAACTTTATTAAGGAACAAAAGAAATCGATAACGAGCATTACCTACGACGGTACTGCAATAACTGACACCAAGAGCATTGCTAACCTTTCAAATGCCCACTTTTACAGTGTCTTCTCCCCGCCTACTCACCCTTCTTTTCAAATTCCATGGTCCTCCTTTTCGGATATCAATATTTCTCAACAAGGTGTGCTTAACATGCTTCTACGATTGAAGACGAAATCTTCCATCGGTCCTGATGGCATTCCCAACTCCTTCCTCCGGCGTTACGCTGGACCACTAAGCAAATTTCTCGTCGCAATCTTTCAGGTCTCTCTAGAATCCGCGATACTTCCACCCGACTGGAAAATTGCACACATTGTACCAATTTTAAAAAAGGGCGACCCATCTTCAGTCTTAAATTACCGTCCGATTTCTATTTTATCATCTTCTTGCAAAATGATTGAGCATATAGTTTCGCATTACATTAATAACTTCTTAAATGAGCATGACATTCTAACTCCTTTTCAACATGGCTTTAGGAAGGGTCTTTCGACAATCACCCAATTAAGTACGGTCATACATTCTTTCGCTTCTGTTCTTGACAGAGGTGGACAAATGGACGTTATGTTTCTAGATTTTCAAAAGGGTTTTGATGTAGTTCCTCATGACAAATTAATCTGCAAATTACAGTTCCTTGGTTTTCCTGGCTTCATCCTATCATGGTTATCTGCCTATTTAATGCATTGGAAACAGTGTGTTATCATTGACGGACAGCAATCTGACTCTTTCCCGGTAACCTCAGGGATCCCTCAAGGAAGTGTACTTGGCCCACTATTATTCCTTATTTATTGCAATGGCATAACAGATGTCATACAAGCCCCAGTAAATATTCGTCTTTTCGCAGACGACTACGTTATTTTTAACAAAATCAATAGTGTTGAAGACCGATTCTTGCTTAGTGCAGCCTTAAACAGTATTTTTAAGTGGAGCAATAAATGGGGCATGAAGTTAAATTCTTCCAAGTCTGTGCTCCTGTGTATAACTAAAAAAAAAACAGTACCCCTGATGTTTTCATACTCCATTGGCCAAGACCCATTGATTGAAGTTAAGGAGTACAAATATCTTGGAGTTACCATTACTAACAACCTCAACTGGAGCACCCATATTTCTAACAACGCCTCTTCTGCTTTCAGAAAATTATGTCTACTTCGACACAAGCTTAAACATGCATCCCATGACGTGAAAATTTTAGCCTATACAACTTTTATCAGACCCAAGTTAGAATACGCCTCCAATATTGGATCCTTTCACCAAAACCAATATTTATTTTCTTGAGAGAATACAGAGAAAAGCCATGTGATTCATTTTTTCTAAATACAGCCGTGAGGACTCCGTAATGGATCTTATACGTTCTAACGGTTTTCACACCCTTCAAGTGAGGCGCAAAATATCCCGACTGAAGTTCCTCCATTCTTTGTTAAATCGTAAATTTTTTATAGATCCCAGTCCTTACATAACCCTTTCTGAGACTAGGAAAACCCGTCATTCTCAACCCCTCACACTCTCCCCTTATATTGCCAGGTCTAAACTCTTTAAACATTCTTTTTTTCCCGCACCATAGAGGAATGGAACCTAATACCTATTGATCATCTGGACTCGATTGAATCAATACAGAATTACTTCTTCACTATTTCCTAATTATATTTTATTTAGAGTTGTTTTTTCTTGTTGCCTGACTTGTTTATGATATTCAATTGTGCTTTGTAAATATATTTATGTTGTACCCTTCCCCTCCTGCATGGGCCGCATGGCCTGCAGTATTTTGCAAATAAAAATAAAATAAATAAAATACACCTCGGCCGCAGTTTTCTGCCCCCCCCCCCCCAGCCGCAACTCGGCGTCTACTCCGACCAATGGTGGACCTACGACAACCGTCCGATATGTTTTGCTTGTGGCGGTGTTGGCCACGTGGCAAGTTATTGTCGTCGTCGTCCGGCTGCTCAGAACATTCGACGAATGCCCTCTTTCGACCCTCAGTTTTCTTCTACGCCTTCAAGCCCTCCTTCCTCTTCCTTTCCCTCTGATCGTCCACTCGGCCCCACCCACCGCTCCCCATCTCCACGTCGACGTTCGCATTCTCCTATGCGTCGCCGTTCCGGACCCACCGACCAGGAAAACTAACGGCCGCAGTTCCCGAGGCACGAGCTGCGTCCCCGTCGCCATGCGCAAGTCCTCGCCCCTGTCCAGCTAACGTCACTAAAGTGTCAGTCGATGGTGTCGTCGTCATGGCGCTTGTCGACACCGGAGCCGCTCTATCCGTCCTTTCCGTCAACCTGTGCCGCAAACTCTGCAAAGTTCTGACGCCACTATCTGGCCTCTCTTTCAGAACGGCTAACACACAAAGTGTAACACCTCTCGCAGCCTGTACCACACGAGTCGTCATCGAAGGAATTGTGTATATCGTTGAATTCGTAGTGCTTCCTTCGTGTTCCCATGTCATGATGCTCGGCTGGGACTTCCTTGCGAATAATAATAACGTCATTGACTGCTGTCGCGCTGAACTTGAGCTGTCTGCACTTCCTGGTGTTGACGCTGTCGAAGCCTCCCTGCCGTATTATAAATTGTCTGTTCCTGACGACACCACCGCACCACCGCACCACCGCACCACCGCGCTCTTCTCTGCTGGTGACTGTGTCGTGTGACGCTATTTCCGACGGTGATGTTCTATTTACGCCCTCTGCCTTGTTCAACGCAAATGTTCTCCACTGCCCGTCGCTCTCCTTACTCTCCCCCATGGCGTCACGAAGACGCTCGTGTACAATACGCTAGAAGGGCCTTTACCTTTATTCCATGGTGAATGTCTCGGTCACGTGCATCCGATCAACACCTGTCACATTATGACGCTCCGTCTAGTTTACTTTCTACAGACCTCAGCGCACTCATTTCTGACTCTGTTGTTGACCAGTCACTCCATCACGCCTTCCACCGCTCCATCGATGTCGCAACGTCTTCTTCAGAACGAAGCCAGTTGGTCAACCTGCTGCAAAAGTTCCGCACTTCTTTTGACAGCCACGCCTCTGACCTCAGTCACCCACCGAACATATCTCACAAGATTGACACATGAAGACATACGCCTCTACGGCAGCGTCCCTACCGAGTCTCAGCGTCGGAGCGCCGTGTTATTGACGACCAGTTTGCTGACATGCTCCAGCGGGGTATTATACAGCCTTCTAACAGTCCCTGGGCGTTACCGGTCGTTCTGTTAAGAAGAAGGACGGCTCCATTCGGTTCTGTGTCGACTACCGACGCTTAAACAAGATCACCCATAAGGACGTTTACCTGTTACCGCGAATAGACGACGCCCTTGAGTGTTTGCAGGGTTTGATGAATATGTCGTCGTCTACGCCAGCCGAACTCTGACGAAAGCGGAGGCTAACAACTCCATGACCGAGAAAGAGTGTTTAGCTATTATTTGGGCCCTTGGATAATTTCGCCCCTACCTGTATGGTCACGCATTCGACGTCGTCTTTGACCACCACGCCCTTTGTTGGCTATCCACATTTAAAGACCCTTTCGCACGACTTGCTCGCTGGGCGCTTAAACTTCAGGAGTACGACATCCGTGTTACTTACAGATCCGGTCGTAAGCACACGGACGCCGACACCCTTTCTCGCTCACCCATATCGGATGAAGGTGTTTTCCTCTCTTCCCTCGAGCCTGCACTTGCGTCATCCGCCTTGCGCAACATGAGGGTGGAACAAAGAAAGGATCCCTGGATCAGCGGCCTCATAAGAATTCTTTCTGATCCTCTCACACCTTCGCCGTCTCGCGCTCTCCACCGCCAGGCTAGCAACTTTTGCCTAAAGGATGATCTTCTTTATCGACGCAACTACCTTGCCGACGGTCGCAAGTGTCTCGTTGTGGTACCCCGCCATCTTCAAGCTGTTAATTGATTGATTGATATGTGGGGTTTAACGTCCCAAAACCACCATATGATTATGAGAGACGCCGTAGTGGAGGGCTCCGGAAATTTTGACCACCTGGGGTTCTTTAACGTGCACCCAAATCTGAGCACACGGGCCTACAACGTTTCCGCCTCCATAGGAAATGCAGCCGCCGCCGCCGGGATATCTTCAAGCTGTTATCTGCGAAGCTTTTCACGCTGCCCCACAGTGCGCCCACGCAGGCCTCTTCAAGACATACGCTAGGCTTCAACTCAGATTTTATTGGCGTGTCACGTATAACTACGTCAGGAAATTCATTTACTCGTGTGCTCAGTGCCAACGACGAAAATTACCTCCCGGGCAAGTCTATCCGTCACAACCTCTTCCTTGTCCTATAGTCAACCTTTTGATCGCGTCGGCATTGGCATTTACGGACCAGTACATCAACTCTAGCTGGCAATAGCTGGATTATTGTTGAGATAGACCATCTGACACGCTATGCCAAAACAGCCGCACTGCCGATTGCCACAGCCCGTGACCTTGGAACGTTCCTGTTCTGCGTCATGGTGCCCCTCGCGAGCTTTTAAGTGACAGAGGCCGTGCCTTCCTTTCTGACGCCTTGAAGGCATTATTCAACGAATGCCGAATCATGCACCGCACAAGTACAGCGTATCGTGCGCCCTCAAACGAATGGCATGACGGAGCGCTTCAACCGTACAATATGCTGTCGATGTACGTCGCCTCTGATCATTCAAATTGGGACCAAGTTCTCCCGTTTGTCACCTACGCGTATAATACTGCCGTACAAGCTACTACTGGGTTTTCGCCGTACTTTCTTCTATACGGACGAGAACCTTCCTATACAGTAGACACTATTCTTCCATATAACCCTGATGAGTCCGAAAGTACAACTCTCTCCGAAGCTGCCCGACATGCTGAAGAATGCCGCCAGCTTGCCCATTCTTTTTCTACCGAGGACCAGTGGCAGCAGCAATCCCGCCAGCCTGGGGACCGTACGGCTCCAAACTTTCCACCTGGTTCATTGGTATGGCTTCGGGCACCTGCCACCGCACCTGGCCGCTCCGCAAAACCTCTTCCTTTTTTCTTCCCCCGGCCAAGGGCACTCCCCTTGGTTAGCTTCCACTCCCGCCAAGGATTGGCCGATAGACTATTTGTTACGCAGTGGAGCGAGAAGTGTCCCTGTGGCACTGGTACCTACAGATGGGGGCAGTATTCCGATGAAGAACCCAAAGGCGATTCAAGTGGAGCTTCGAAAAGCCACTTCGCATCCCCAGGAGATCACTGAGGTCCGCCAGTTTGGTCGCGGAGGCATCCTGTGATGTTCCGCAGATCAGGAATGCATTCGTGAGCTCCTGCAATGTTCCGAATTCGCAGCGCATCCGGTAAGCCCATTTATTCCGGCACACCTCGCATGCTCGAAAGGATTAGTCCGCGGTGTAGACACAAGTCTGACACCTGCAGATGTGCTCGATTTGTTTTCGGTGGCGGGTGTAATTTCAGTGTACAGGTGCACCCGTACAATTGACAACATAAAATCACCAACGGAATCGGTGATAGTGACCTTTTTAGGAACAGTCCGACCTTCCGAAATTAAGGCATGGCCACTGATCTATAAGGTAGAGCCACTTTCCCCCAAACCCCTGCAGTGTTTGAAATGTTGGCGATATGGACATAGCGTCAGAGGGTGCCGATCAGTTCTTAGATGCCGTCTGTGTGGTGAAAATCATGACAGCCGCGAGTGCAGCTCTGAGAAAGAGAGGTGCTGCTTATGTAATGGCGCGCACCCTGCAGACTCCGCAGACTGTGCAGCAAAAGAAAGGGAGCTTGCCATATTAGATATTGTAGAACGCAAGAGGTGCTCTCGGAGAGAAGCCGTTGCAGAAATGTAGGAGAGATCCAAAGGATGTGCCAGTGTTGCAGCACGTAATACCACCGCCATGGATGCATCTCTCGCAACATCTATCGCAGAGGCCGTAGAGAAGGCTATGGAAAAGGCAATGAAACGCCTCGCAAACAACCTTTTTGAAAGCTTGGCACAATTGGTTTCCAATCAACTATCTCAAATTCTAGGTGTAGCATCTACGAACGATTGGGCTCCTCAGACATCATTAGTATCGCAGCGTACGGAAATAGAAAGTGCGACAACACGTCAACGAGCGGTTTCTCCTGAGGCAGGGACTTCCAAAACAACGGAAGACGGTGATCTTACGGAGGATTCAGAAGCATATGCAGATATGGATATGGACCCTCATAAGGTTCTGAAGCGAACCCGATCTCCCCAATCAAAAAACTCTTCGCATAATTCGAAATCTAAAAAGTATCTATCCAAAAAAGAATTCATTGAGAACATGTCTAAGAAAGACTTTTTGCGAAAGGACATTTTGGACCAAGCAGTTTCTGCGACGGTTCTGTCGTCAAAATAGGTTCACTAACCATATTACAGTGGAATTGCAGATCTATATTTTCCGCAGCCACAGACCTATCATACATTTCTTCACTGCTTTCCCCGGATATTATATCACTGCAAGAAACCTGGCTTTCAACAAGCCAGAAGTTTCACCTAAAAAATTATCGGCTATTTCGATTGGACCGACCTAGCAGAGGTGGTGGGCTTGCTGTCTTGATAGCAACTAAGTTTAGTCACAAAGCTACGATCTCTTATCGTTGTGTGACTCCAGATTGTGAAATTTTGATAGTAGACATAACATTACCAGACGCTTCTCCCTTGTCGTTTGTAAATGCGTATTTCCCAGCCGGGGTGCAAGACACACGAAGTCTAGACGATATGTTCTCTGCCTGCAGAAAGGATATATTAATCACTGGAGACTTCAATTCACATCATGTGGCCTGGGGTTTTAAAACAGATTTAAGCGGAAAACGATTGTGGGAATGGGCTATTGACAAGAATTTATCTTGTTTAAATTCACAATCTGCTACTTTTGTCCGAGGTCTCTCTAAATCTGTAATTGACTTGACATTTTCAAGCTCATCTCTAAATATACGTTCGTGGCAAACTTTAGACTGTGCTACTAACAGTGACCACTTGCCTATTACTTTTGTACTGAACTTTCCAAGAATACATGTCGCCGAAAAGGCCCGCTCATTCCTCAACTATAGAAAATTAGAAAAAGACTTGAGGGCTACTTTTGACCACCGCAAGGACACACAAGGTGACATTAGGGCTATGAGTCTGTGTGCAGTGTTAAAAAGATCAGTAAAAGACGCAACGTTTAAATTAGACTCGGCCACAAGAGGTTCTTTTAGTCCATGGTGGACTGAAGAGTGCACGAGGAGCTATAGAAAACGGAAAGCTGCATGGAAACAACTGCTGGTCAACCAATGTCCAAAAAATTGGAGTGATTATAAATTCGCAGCAGCAGACTTCAAACGCACAGTAAGTACAGCAAAAGAAGGTTATAATAGGAAACGACATGAGTATCTTTCTAGGGCTAAAAACAAAAAAGCGCTCTTCAGATTTTTAAGATCTCAAAAGATGTTACCACCCGCTGAAAATATTGACTCTTCTGTTCTTTCCCCCCGTGACCTCTCTGATTTAGTAGAAAATACTGCGAAAGGGCTCCAAGATAGATTTATGTCAACTATACCACTGCACATTGTGAACCCAATGGCAGGCGAGGATTTCGAGGAGGTTACTTTAGATGAGCTGGCAGAGATAATAAGGCACTTATCTCCTTCGGCACCTGGACCAGACGGGGTAACAAATCCAATGATAAAAGTAATATTCGAGATTTGTCCAACTGAAGTACTTAATCTGGTGAACTTTTCTTTGACAAAAGCTTGGATACCTGCGGAATGAAAGCTGTCTAAAGTGATTCCACTTCTTAAAAAGCAAGAAAAAGAATTCGCCTTGGACAATGTAAGGCCGATATCAATCACGTCAAATCTGGTTAAGCTAATTGAAAGAGTTTTGAATGCCCGGGTAATGAAATATATTAATAATAACGCAATATTAAACCCCAGTCAAATTGGTTTTAGATCCGGTTGCTCAATATGGTGTGCGCATGTTGATTTAGAGAGCCGAATACAACTGGCTCGGCGTCGGCGCCAATACTGTGCTTTAGTTACTTTTGATTTGGCTAAAGCGTACGATAGGGTTGAGCATTCAATTTTATTAAGACAGATGGAATTTCACCACTTTCCCAACTACATCACTGCGTGGGTGTCGGAGTTTTTAAGAGGGAGAGAATATTACTGCTTTAAAGATGGGTACTCATCGAATAGATATAAGCAGACACGTGGCGTACCACAGGGGGCTGTCCTGTCGCCAGTTTTATTTAACATTTTATTAAGCTCCATTCCATCAACTAAGGATATTCAGTTATATGTGTACGCGGACGATATTGCTTTCTTCGCAAGTAATACCGACCTTCAATCATTATACCAGAGTCTACAAAATTATCTCAATATGATAGAAAGATGGCTTAAAAATATTCATATGACCTTGAACGTAAAGAAAAGTGTGCTCCTTGCATTCTCTTTTCTGCAGCCTATCAACATCTCGTTAATGTACAGTAATGAGCTCATTCCGCAGGCGAATTCCCTTAAATATTTGGGCATCATATATAATGACACATTAAATTGGAGAAGTCACATTGATGATGTGTACTCCAAGGCAACACGGGCCATGGGGTGGCTACGGAAGCTTGCAAACCGTAAAGCGGGTTTAAGAAGAGATGTGCTAATAATGATATATAAACTTTATGTGCGGCCCATCATGGAATTCGGTTGTGTATTATTTTCTGGCAGCGCAGCCTATAAAATGAGACCCCTAATACTGCTGGAAAGAGAAGCGTTGCGTTTGTGTCTGGGTCTACCAAAGTTTGTTGCAAATAACGTGTTGTATATGGAAGCTCGCCTACCTTCTCTGCTAAATAGGTTTAAAATTCTTACTGTGCAAGCATTCTTAAAGATTTACAGTTCACACCAAAGACTCTCATTTTACGCTTTCATTCAAGAACCGACTTTATTTTTCGAAACCCATTGGTCGCGACTACACACCCCGCAAATAGTATTTGCACAAGCGCTACTAAACCAACTGAATGTAAAAATTAGACATATTGGTCCAATACACAACCTAAAGTCAATGCTTAGCATACAATTCGATGATATATTTCCTCATAACGCGAAACAATTGGCATATAGGTATTTAAATGACCAGTTAGCAGATTATCTAGCCCACCTAGAGATAAGCAATATCATAGCGACTGATGCATCTGTGTCAAAAGAAAAGGCTGGGGTTGGCATCTTTTCTCCTTTTTTGGACTGGTCCTTTTCGATTCGACTCCCAGATTATACCCCGGTATTCATGGCAGAATTATTGGCCATTGTTCTTGCCCTACGCAAATTACCCTCAAGCGAATCATTAGCAGTTATCATTACAGATTCATTATCAGTTTGTAATGCACTTTCTGCGGCAGTAAATTCAGAGCTCATGAATACGTTTCGGCATTTAGTACCGAAAAACGTAAAGAAACTGCATTTGCTATGGGTACCAGGCCACCGCGGATTATATTTGAACGAAATGGCGGACTCTTTAGCAGCAGTATCCCTGAGTGGGCCCACCATCCCAGTTTTGCCAGATACGGCTTACGTAACCGCGCTAAGGTTCCGAAATGCTTGCCTGCAATGGGGAAAAGGTAATTTGGATAAATTCAAAGATTTCGAGCATTTGAGCTATTGCTGGAATAAACAGTGGTGTGTATCTCGCCAGTTAGAGGTCACTTATACCAGATTGCGCTGTGCAGTTCCACAACTAAATTATTACCTTAATAAAGCTCAGCTCAAGGCGTCACCGCTATGCATTTGGTGCAACGAAATTGAAACAATTGAACATTTCTTTTTATTCTGTCATCGTTATTCTTATCAGAGAAAAAGATTTTTAGTAGCCCCATTACAAAAGCTAGGAATACAAGTAAATTTACCAGTAATTTTATCATTTGGCGGAACTTCATTTGGTTACTGCCACAGGGATGTATGCTCCGCTGTGTTTGATTACATCAATGCAACTAAAAGATTACCATGCTAGTGAACCACTACCTTTTCAGATCTTTAGTTTATAATTCGTAGTTATGTCTTTCAAAAACAAAAGATGGTTTGACCGCTTGCTCAGCACACATTTTTGTTTTTTGGTAGTATTATTTTAAGCTTCTTTAATAGATTAGCTTCATTTTCAGTTTAGTTTCATTTAAGTATCCTGCCGCCCGGTTCTTGGCCCATCCCCCTTTGTGGGTAAGCGCCATCCATCAGAGGTCATCAGCATCATCAGCATCAGGATCGGGTGTTGTCTCTTTTCTATTCATTACAATGGCGCAGTTCGACAAGTGAATCATCTGCGGGAAGCCACCGGTACGTGTTTTCGTGGTTCGTCGGCATCGCGGGCTTCTCCATCGAGGAACGCCGTTCACGCTTCCTTGGCAATGGGGTCCCACCCGCCGCTTCAGCTACCCTTCAGACCACCAGTGGACGGCGTCCAGGCCTCCCTTGGGGTTGTAGGGCATGACCTTATTGACACCTTGCCACCGCTTCACGGCAGGGATCCACACCGGCTCCTGTCCTTAGGGAATGCCGCTCACGCTTCCCATGGCCTACATTCCCGTTGCCGCACTATTTCAACATACGAGCTGCCATGGAACGCCGTCCAGGCTTTTCCACTCGTCAACCTCACCGGCGTGAGTGCTGCAACCGCTACATATTCGAAGACTGCGATCACCGACTTTTCGGGCTTCACACACGACAGCGCCGCGAACCTGCGGCGTACCATCGCGCTACTCCACGTCAAGACTAACAAACTGACAGCGTCAATCTCCGAGCGAGCTCCTACAATGTTGCCAGAATTGCGTGCCACTAACGCCGTGTTGGATGTAGCTGCCTCGCACGACCTTGAAGCAAGCCCATTGGAGCAACGCAGGCAGCTTTGGGGCACCCTCCTGCAGCTCTCAAACCAGCTCGACGGCGTTGCTTGAGTGATATCCGCATTCTCACGTGCCGCCCCACCATCGCCGTCCACCTACAAACTACCGGAATTCGACGGGTTCCGGAACGACGCCGACAGCTGGGTGGCAACCGTCAACGCGCTACTTCGGGAAGGTGCAGCGGCGTGGCACCGGTATGAAGGTTGGAAGCAGCAGTCATGAGCGGAGTGAAGCTTCAAGCTCATAGCTGCTTTCGGTCCGATTCCCTGTGCCACCTGCCCGTGCAATTCGACCTTCTCTCAGGACGGAATTCGGCAAAAGCCCGACCTAGTGGATGCAATTCGAGCCCCTACCATCCTGTCATCTCTCGGTGACCAAGATGTAGGGAACAATCACGATCGTGTAACTCTGCCTTGCACAGGCATTTCTGCTGTAGTATTTAGATCTCCTGAGGAGCACCGGCCCGATGGTGCAGCTCTGTCCGGCGGGTCCCTGATGGCAAGCTTTGCGCAACGCTTCGCAAGAGGCCCCAATGCAGCTCGTCCGGTCGACTTAGAGGCACCGGCCCCCATCCTACTGGACATTCTACCACCTAATGAGACAGGTATTTCCGCTGAGTCTAATAACATCCCATCTGACCAGACGGAAGAGGATATGCGTGCGACGCATGCACTGCCTGAATCGGTAGAGTATCCGATTTTTGGAACGGCTTCCGTGGAGGATCTCCCGCCAGTACGCAGCGTGGCTTCAAGAATCGCTGACTTTATAGCGTCCGGGAGCCCCATAGCGACTACGCTGCGCAAGTCACGGACCACGCAAGTCACAGACTACGCAAGTCACGACGCAGGAGCCACGCCACAGGTCAGCACGAGGACTTCACCCCAAGTTAGTTCAGATGTCTAATCGCACCGAAAAACAGCCCTCGATCCGCCGAAAATTGCGCAGACGGCTGCGTAAGATGCTACTTGTTTCACTGCCGGATCCACCATTTCCTGCCCTGTTTTCTAAAATGTAATGGGACAAAGCAAAGCGTTCTGTGATCAACCTGCGACCATGTCTATCCACTCGGGGCCGCCCGCCAGAACCATCTCCAAGAAAACCACACCACCGCAGGAAGCTTCTACCACGAGAATGCTTGCTCGGTCCACCAAATGAAAATCGAAGTCGAACTGCTTTCTCTGAGAACTCGCAGCGTGGCCGAAAGTGTAGACTGCACGCGACAGTCAATGTCGTCCCGCGGAGTCATCATCAACAAAGGGACCAACCAAGACCCAGTCCCCACCACGACATGGCGAACGACCCAGGCGACATAGCGAGTGTCGGCCGCCGGAGCCGATTTCGACTAACTTCCAGCGTGGTCGGGGCCGACCACAACGATGCAGCTGACCCCGCCCACCTGAAGCAATGTCAACTGTTGCAGCTAGTCTCACGCACATGAACATTGTCGTGTGGCCCATCGACAAGGCTTGCAGTCATGGCCGAGTGTAATGACGAAGACCGAAGCTGACACTCTGGCACAGACGCGAATGCGAGGTGAGCGAGGAAGAATAAGAACAGCTGGCCCAGGATCGGGTATTGTCTCTTTTCTCTTCAAGGTGTTCTACCATACAGGCACGATATTTCTTGAAAATGCTTCAGGATGAAAAAAACACACTACGAATGTCATGTAAGGAGCCCCCTTATAATGTATTGCGTTGCAGAAGCCTAGAATTACGCCAGGCGTCAAACCATGTAAATTACACAGCTAGAGGGCATTTCAAGGGCCACCTATTTTACAAAGCTTAAAAGTGCGTGGACAAACGTTCACAAGAAAATAGAAATGAACTCAAACAGTTATCCCGAACCAACTCGCCCAACTTGCTATCTTACGGCCACCCATGACCTAGCACTCTGTCATATTTAATCGTCATCCACAGAAAAAGCATCCACAAAGTGATTAGCTCCGCAAGTTCGCATGTTATTAAAGACGCGTATAGTGGGCCAATCGTTGATTCGCAAAAGAAATAATTACAGCGTATTGGGCACCTAACAATTAACCGTTGCGGTAGTCGCTCGCTTCCTTACTGCGTGGTTGAGGCATCCACCGAGATGAAGGTCCGATTACGCTCGCGAAGAAGGGACGAGGTCCCATTACGCTCACGGTCTACCCTTCCCAAACGAAGCTCAAGCATCCTCCAAGTTTTGAATGCAATGCATTTCTTAGTGAACTTCGACTTTGAGCGCATCTATCTATCTATCTATCTATCTATCTATCTATCTATCTATCTATCTATCTATCTATCTATCTATCTATCTATCTATCTATCTATCTATCTATCTATCTATCTATCTATCTATCTATCTATCTATCTATCTATCTATCTATCTATCTATCTATCTATCTATCTTCTGTCTGTCTGTCTGTCTGTCTGTCTGTCTGTCTGTCTGTCTGTCTGTCTGTCTGTCTGTCTGTCTGTCTGTCTGTCTATCTATCTATCTATCTATCTATCTATCTATCTATCTATCTATCTATCTATCTATCTATCTATCTATCTATCTATCTATCTATCTATCTATCTGTCTGTCTGTCTGTCTGTCTGTCTGTCTGTCTGTCTGTCTGTCTGTCTGTCTGTCTGTCTGTCTGTCTGTCTATCTATCTATCTATCTATCTATCTATCTATCTATCTATCTATCTATCTATCTATCTATCTATCTATCTATCTATCTATCTATCTATCTATCTATCTATCTATCTATCTATCTATCTATCACCGCCTACGACTTTTAGCTCTCTTGGCCGTTTAGATGAGGGGATATATACCAAAATTGGTATGGCATAGCATGATTGTATGACGAGGATTAGTCATAACATGACAATCATGACAAGAATCTGTTCTGTTCACATACCAGACCGCAAACTGGCATGACATGACTGCATAGCGAACATAAGCGAAAGGCCCTCAAGTGAAAATCATGACATGCGTGGCATGTGAGAACGGGACTACACACCTCCCTCATGGTGCGCTGGTGCTACTATTGCAAACGTTAGTGGTGCCATCGTTACACGACTATAAACAACATACTTGCATCTTATCTAGATACGTAGGTGCACACAACATGTCCACTTGAGTTTACTGTGTGCGTACATCCACCTAGCAACGTTGTGCTGATTTTAAAGTGACATATCAACCTTCCTCATTTGTGCTTTGCATATCATCGATGCTTATGCACGTGTGATCTGCCAACTTTTTTATTACATTAGGTTGCGCCAGCGTGAAGTGACACAGAATGTCTCTCTAACGAGAGAAGGAAATAAGTGTACATCTGAGGGTCGCTTTCTTTGTTAGACAAAATATTAATGAAATCTAACAGGCAATCAAGTCAAGTAGGGTATAGGGGATATTATTAGAAGTAATTGTAATGTAAATGGCTATCACATTGCTTTCTTTGTCTCTTAATGCATACAACCGATTTTTGCCTATGCACAAGTTTGCCTGCCGCTTTTTACAGCCTGCTCGATTCGCCCAATGCTATACATTCTGATGTCGGGTGCTTAGGCCTATTGATTAACTTTGAAAGCTCCACTAGCTCCATTTTTTTGGTTTCATTTGAGGTGGAGGAGTTCTACAGAGAGCTGTACAGAAGCCGAAACTGTAGGACGGCACTGCAAGAAGCAATAACAGCCAGAAAAATTTGACATCCTATCAGTAAGGCGAAGGGAAGTAACGAAAGCCCTATTGAAGGAATGCAGTCAGGCAAAGCCGCTGAGGATAAGGTAACAACGGCCCTGCTGAGCGATGGCGGAGAAATTGTGTTAGAAGAACTGGTCACCTTATATACGAAGTGTCTCTTGAGGGGAAGGGTTACGGGTACCAGAATCTTAGAAGAACGCCAACATCATCTTAATCCATAAAAAATGAGTCGTCAAGGATTTCAAAAATTTGACATCCTATCAGTAAGGCGAAGGGAAGTAACGAAAGCCCTATTGAAGGAATGCAGTCAGGCAAAGCCGCTGAGGATAAGGTAACAACGGCCCTGCTGAGCGATGGCGGAGAAATTGTGTTAGAAGAACTGGTCACCTTATATACGAAGTGTCTCTTGAGGGGAAGGGTTACGGGTACCAGAATCTTAGAAGAACGCCAACATCATCTTAATCCATAAAAAATGAGTCGTCAAGGATTTCAAAAATTATAGGGCGATCAGCTTACTGTCTGTTGTCTACAAACAATTTACAAAAACAGCCAATAGAATTAGTTCGGCATTAGAGTTCAACCAACAACAACAAAAAAAAGCAGAATTTCGTTCAAGCTACTCCAAAATAGACTATATTCATACTATCAATCAGGTGATAGAGAAATACAAAGGATGCAACCAACCCCTATACATAGTCTTTATAGATTATGAGAAGGCATTTAACTAAGTCGAGACATCGGCAGTAATGCAGACACTACGAAAAAGGGCATCGAAGAACGCTACATGAACACACTGGAAGAAATCCGCAGCCACCATATAGTTCTCCGTAAAGAAAGTGACAGAATCCCAGTAAAGAAGGGTGTAAGGCAGGGAGACATGATCTCTCCAATGCTATTCACCTCGTGTTTACAGGAGGTTTTGAGGACCCCAGATTGGGAAGAGTTAGGGATAAGAGTAATGGAGAGTATCTTAGTAACCTGTGATTCGCTGATGAGTGATGACATTGCCTTGATGAGTAGCTCAGGGGACGAATTACAGTTCATGGTTAGTGAACTGGACATGGAGAGCAGAAAAGTAGGTCTGAAAATTAATATGCACAAAACTAAAGTAATGTGCAACAATCTCGGCGGAACACAGCACTTATAGTGATACGTGCATGGAACGACGCTGGCAGTTGTGAAGGAAAATGTATACTTAGGACTGCGGAACCGAATCATGAGAGTGAAATAACTAGAAGAATACGAATGGAGTGGGTCACATCTGGCAAGCATTTTTAAACCATGAATGATAATCTACCAGTAACCCTCAAGAGGAAGGTATATAACAGCTGCATCTTGCCGGTACTTAGCTATGGAGCAGAGACCTGGATACTTACAGAGAGGGTTCAGCTTAAATTAAGAACGACGCAGCGAGCGATGGAAAGGAAAATGGTAGTTGTAACCTTAGAGACAAGAAGAAAGCAGAATTGGCCAGGGGACAAACCGGGGTTAAGAATATAGTTGAAATCAAGAAGAAGAAATGGACATGAATGCCACGTGCTGGGCACGTGGCACGTAGGCAGGATAACCGCTGGTCATTAAGGGTAACTGACTGGATTTACAGAGAAGGCAAACACACGAGGGGGAGACAGAAAGTTATGTGGGCCGATGAGAATAAAAAGTTCACAGGCATACGTGGCAGCAGAAATCACAAGGACGGGTTGATTGGCGGATCATGGGAGAGGCCTTTGCCCGGCAGTGGGAGTAGTCAGACTGAGGATGAATATGTAATGTAATTGGGAAGAAAGAAAAGGGGATCAAAAGATAACGTGCCGTGGGCAGGGACCAAATTTACGACCTTCAAATAACACGTTCGATGCTCTACCAATTAAGTTACGATGGCGACTATCCCTCTGTCCACTTTATGGAGTATATATGTGGATTGAACGTAGGAGTGTCAGTCAACGTCATAAAAAAGAAAAGTTGATAAAAAGATAACTTGCTGATTGACACTCACCCGTTTAATGCACAGGTATACCCCATAAAGTGGACGGGGGGAAAGCCGCCATGGTAGCTCAGTTGGTAGAGCATACGACGCCTTATTCGAAGGTCACAGGTTCGGTACCTGCCCAAGGCAAGTTATCTTTTCATCCCCTTTTCTTTCTTCACAATTACGTAACAATTACTTCTAATAACATTCCTTATATTTCTCTTGACATGATTGTCAGTTAGATTTCGTTAATATTGACTCTAACGACAAATTTTTGGCAGAAATTATTATAATGATGTGTTGGGGCCAAGCCCTTTGAATCGTGGACGTGGTCATCACGCCCAAACTAACCCTATCCTTATCGTGCGTTTGCCTATTCGGATTTATGACTTTAGTGCGTTTTGGAAACAAAGTAGGCGAGTACTGACATACCAACCATGCTGTTAATTTCTACCCTGGTATCGTTGTTGTGCTATTAAAACGGTCGTATAGTGTACAGAAACTTGAAAACACGATATGAGAATAAGGTTGGATTGTGAATACGGGCCTAATGACCGTATTCTATAAGGCGATCACTTTTGGGGAAAGTGTTGCTTGCTTATCTGATGGCTCAAGCCACTGGTGTCAAGCGATGTTTGAAATTCCATCCCCCGGCTATAACACGAAGATTTGACCAAAGGAATTTCAAGAGTCCTGCATTACAGACCACCCTTTGAATTTTGATTAATATGTACCCTGCTGCGGCTTCTTTTTTTTTTGTCCATGTCGAGGTAAAGGGAATTCTATGTTCCCGAGGCGTTTTTGTCACACACCTTATAGAAAAGACACTCGGCATATATTCGAAAACAAAGACGACCTTCCTCCCGGCTCAGAGCACAAGATATTATGCGACACAAGACATAAGAAATCGACGAATCTGAACTTCACCAGTTACACGGATGATATTGCACTATGGCCTGTGCCCGTCGGCCCCCAGCAAGATCAGACAGCAGTATTACCACGCGCTATTGACAGCTACCATATATAGACGAACATGTGCCTATAAGAGACGACGAGATGGAAGGAGAAAGAAAAAAAAAGAGGGGGGGGGGGGCAAGTTGACTTGACAAGCGTCCGTTGGTTATTCCTGATCGAGGTGGGGAAATAGAAAAGAAGCATAAAATGAAAGCCAGAACAAAAAGGGGGAAAAAGCAGAAAATAAATTTCTGTGTCTTCACTTTGATTTTCGTTGGCAAGTCAATCGCACAGACCGACTGCGGTCATACATGCGCGTGATGTGCTACGGCATAAATCATTAGAAAATTGGAAGGGGGGACACACATCTTGTGACGACGGCCATTTCGGTTCTAAATATAAAGGTATTAATTTAAACAGCTAAAATTGTGCCTTGAATTAAAGCTAAAAAACGAACAAAATACTCGGCGCCGAATATGTAAGCTGAATTTAAGAGCATTCAAATACGAAAGATAGACAAGAAATTCATGAAATGCTCGTTTTACTTTGTGAAGAGCAACGTTATACACCGCCATCTGTACGGCTTTTAGGGACAATTGGTTAGATACATCCGAAGTGGTTATTGCGTGACGCGTCTTTCCTGTTCCGTGTCGTCTAGTGCTATATGAACCATTCAACTTATTTAGAGCACTGAGCAGCCATTAGTAGAAACGTACGGTCGTGCAGTTAGTTTCTGAGTGTAAGTTGAAAAGGCCTAGCATGTCTGTTGTTAGTTTGCCATTCGGGTTAAAACATGCCCCCCCCCCCCCCCACCGCTGTTTGTTTAGGGGCGAAGCTCATTATATGGAGTGGCTCGGGCGTCCCCCGTAGTCCTAGTGCGTAACCTGCGGCACATACCCGCCCTCGGGGACATATCCGCGCGTCGCCATGTTACGAAAAACGTAACATGGTGTCGTTTTCACGCTCTCGGTGCTAACAAAGCGCTGACAGCAGAAATGTGGTACATATTCTCGTTTAGTTATTGGATTCTCCACTAAATGGCGGTACTTCTACATAATCAATATATGACAAAAAGAAGTGGGATGGCGGTACTTCAGGTGTTCTCTAGATGGACGAGCGGACGCACGGACGGACGCACGTACGAACGGATGGACGCGGACGGAAGCACGGACGGACTGACGGACGCTTCTCTCCACTCATCATCATTCGATCCGTGGATATGCTGTGACTTTTTTTTTTTCAGCATACTCTAAAAAATTGAGTATTTTGGGAATGTTTCTACCACAGTACAATATTCTTCGTCTACTTCGAGTTTCCTCGCGTTATCACCATGGTTACGTTAGTCCGCAGTCACAAAAGGTTAGTGCGTTAGTGTGACATAACATTCTTGACAGGTACGCGACCGCGCTGGGTTTTCAAGTCAGGAAACGCCAGCAAGGCAGATGACAATTGTTGTTGTGTAGCAGAACCACTCCCAGTAATCTATTTTTTCTTAGAGAGTAACAAAACTTTGCTTTGTTTCGCTTCATTTATCATCGTATGTACCATTTAAAAATAGCCTCCCACGATTTCCTCGGAAGCCCCGCCTCGGTGGTCTAGTGGCGAAGGTACTCGGCTGCTGACCCGCAGGTCGCGGGATTGAATCCCGGCTGCGGTGGCTGCATTGTCGATGGAGGCGAAAACACTGTAGGGCCGTGTGCTCAGATTTGGTTGCACGTTAAGGAACCCCAGTTGCTCAAAATTTCCGAAGCCCTCCACAACAGCGTCTCTCATACTCACATGGTGTTTTTGCGACGTGAAATCCCACATATCATCGCAATCGATAATATTACAGCTTAGAGCCACAAAATATCACAAGCTTCCGCACATTCTGCATGCCACTCATTGACAGACAGAACATGAAAGGGGATTTGTTCATTTATTTACAAAACTTGTACGTTTTAAAACATAGAAACTTTAGATAGCAATGGCAGCATGCAGGAAATATAACCGCCTTTTGGGCGGCAATGAATCTCTGGACGACGCACTTTGGCTTTGTTATTGTTATGTCTAAGAACAAATGTGCTCAATCTACAACATAAGTTTTGCGCTGCCGGTGCGTATAGGCTGCCATAATGGCCGTTATGCCCTGAGTTGCATAAATAACTCTTGTAACCTTGACGCTATTCATTGCTACGTTATTGAGTACCATCATAACCTTTACGCCTTCCAATGATAAAAACACGCCTTTCGCTTCTTTGGTAGACGACCTAGAATAAATGTTGAAAGGAGTTTGCGGCCTGTCCTGCTGCTCATAGAAACAAAAAAAAAAGAAAGCCAGTCAGTCATTGCAGGGTGAAAAAATATGTGCGGAAGAAGCACAACATGGCCGGCTAAGGTAAGGGCTGGCGTGTCGCGGAAGCTCTTTCTTTTTTGACCGACCATCACTAATTAGGCGTGGATAGTCAAGGTGGCTGTGTTGGGACTGCCGCTTGTCGTCTTTCTACCGCATGAGACGGTGTCCCGACGCTCCAGCGAGTGTCGTCGAGAGATGGGAAAGTGCGTTTAAAGTGAATACTATTTTGTTCTGAGAATCCGCGTTCAGAATGCGGTGGCAGTTCGACATGTCTGGCTGACAACCATTGAACGGTTAGTAAGAGAGATAGAAATGAACGACAGTAGTGCATTAGAAAGGGTAGCTACACTGAAACACAAAAAGATATTTTCAATTTTCCAGTCCTCATTGCAGTCTCAATGCTTGTAAGCCCACTGAGTTCCCAAGCAACTATCTTATGTATTTCTATGGAAGCACGTCCTGGGAACGTTTAACCCGGACTGTACATTGACCACCGTCGTCATCATCATAGCCATGTCATGCTTACTGAATGCCCTCTCAGAAGAAGCTATGTGGTGTCTGTTTCTAAATTGTTTATTCGGGCACGTACCCAGTTGTTAAAGTTGGTGTGAATGAGCTTACGGGCATACTAAATACTAAAAAAACTCGTGAGGTTACCAAAGATTGTTAATTGCTGTGGTGTAGGTACTTGACCAAATTAGTGTAACCATTATTACTTCCGAGGAAGTCGAAATGCTTTCCCCGAAACCATGTTGAGAACAGCTTGAACGGACACTGACGTGGTTTTCAATTCCGAAATTGACCAACATTTGAAATAAGTACCCCATTGCAGCATGCCTGTGCGGTTTCCTTATCCGCCTCGGTCAGATCGATCAGGTGCTCAGAAGCTGACCCGAAGGTCACAAATTCGATCCCGGTATTGGCGGTCGCATTTCGATGTAGGCGAAAGGGTTGAGGTCCATGCACTGTGTAATGTCACTGCACGTTAAATGAAACTAGATAGTGCAAATTACCGGGGCCTCGACGGCTTCATAATCATGTCGGGGTTTCGGCACTTGACACCCCCGATGTTGTGTTTGTGAAATTTCCCCATTCATACTTAATTAAACATTGGTACCATATATACAGAAAATCTGGGGACCTCGGAAAATGCTAGCTCAGCGGGAAGCTGGAGGCGAACAACAAATGAACAGACACGGGAGGGTGAGCAATATCGGTTCACGCCTTTCACTACTGCTTATAGCGAAGTGTCAGCGAGAGATTTCGCAGCGATTTTTTCCCGTAATATTGCCCATTGGGCGTTTCAGCGCAGCATTTGTGTGATAAATGTGTGGAATACACGACGAAAAAAATTGCGAGTGTGCATCCTTGTGTCTTGTTGTAGCGCCAAGTGCGCATTTGATTGGTGTTTCCTTGTGTCTTGAGTCGGGTATACAACGCGTCTCTCTATCGAATAAAAGACGATGTTACCTCAGAACCATGCTTCTCCATGCTTTATTCCTGCATGCTTTAGTCCTGGAGTCTCCATGCTTTAGTCCAGCGTTGCATTCAGCCCCCCCCCCCCCCTCTCTCACACACACACACACACACACACACACACACACACACACACACACACACACACACACGCACGCACGCACGCACGCACGCACGAAAAAAAGCTGCGGTTACCATGAACACTCGCAACTGTGGTATCGCTTGTTGCCAAGCGCCGTCAGCGGCGGAAAACGTAGTCACAGAACACCGAGAACACGTTACGAAGCTCCTTCCAATCGCTGGCGGTGAGGTTTGCGAAACGAAATATGTTACGATAAGAATTTACGTTTCTATTAAATGTTTGTAACTCTTTTAATGCGAAGAATACATTTGCGTCGTCTGGAAAATCAGGTATATTTACAAAGTCATTAAAAAAAATCAAGAACATCAATTTCCTTTCCATTGATCCTTGCAGTAGCTATAGTGCTAGCTTTAGTTGGATGATGTCGCATTAGTAGGAAAAGAGTTCGAGGGGCTCGTTAATCATTTACCTGTTTTTAAGTAGTTTTCACATTTTTATGCAGTTTTGAACTAGCTTTAACACCATTCTCCTTATACCATTCACAATTGTTCAAAAACATACATTGATAGTTGGTTCCGCATAATTTATGAGGATCGTATAGTCTAAGACATTCGCAACGTTCAAAAGAAAGAGAGACTGATTCCAGAAAGAGGAAGAAAATAAAAGGGCGTTATTGTCTGCCTCCCGCCGAGGGGGCATGGCTCAGCGTCTATAGGGATGGGGAAGGGGGAGGTAAAGTTGATAGAAAAAAAAAGATGTCTAGAAGGGGTGAGTAGAGGGCAAGAGGGTATCTTGTCAGTCCATGAAGGGAGAACGTAATGTTCAAAAGAAACAAAGAATTTATGACCTGTTTTATATATGTCATTATTTTGTTTTTAACGTCAAAGCTTTTCTTGTTTATTTGCTCTTTAGAATGCCACACAGTATGGTCTTAAATGCACTGTGCTTGTTTACTGAAAAGTATGAGCGTGAGATGTATGGTGCATTGAAGGGGTCCTGCAGAACTTTTCCAAGTAATTGTAGAATGTCTTTATAAAAGAGCCCATTGCCCCACGAACTGGCGGCCGTAGCGAAATTTTAGAATCCGTCCGGAATGAGCGGAGATAGAGGGATTTGTCGCACGCTTCAAGCGCTTTCTCTCTCTGTTTTCGTACTAGCGAGCACGCTGAAAGCTGCACAGGGAGGAGAATCACAAGGAGGCAGTAAGACCTGAGCCGAAGATCTTGTGCACTAGTTGTCTTTTTTATTTTTAATTACAATAGTCTTTCTATGATACTTGAACGCAGAAATTTTCGTCCTGTCTGTCTGTCCATCCGTCCGCCCTTCTGTCTGTCTGTCTGTTGGTCTGTCACATGGTTCAGCTACTCGGCCAAAGTTGAAGCACTTGCTGAACGCCCATCCATCTTGAATTGGTAGCTGCGTTCATACTTGTGAACATTATCGACCAAAAAGCAAATATTACAAATATCTGAGGCACAACATCAATACGTATTAGATGGTGTGTTCATTCACTAGAAAATCCACGGATACTGCAATTCTAAAGACCCTAGAATTTCTTAGGCTGCACTGAAAGTGCGACGCTATGCACGAAGAAGCGCCCTGCCGACGATATGGTGCTGCCACCTGGCAGTGGCCCTAGGTTCTGCACAAGCTCATCTTTCCCGACGCCACTGCCAGATGGTGTCCATATCTCACGCAGTGCCTCCGCTGTTTTATCAATGCCAGCGAAATGCGGCCGATTCAACATAGAGGAGGCATTGTCTCAGCCAAGGCAAAACACAAATGGCCAGTTGGCTGATAGAAGACTGTATTCTTTTGACAACATCATTTTGCAGCGGAGCACGATGATACACGTCCATTTTTTTTCTTCGAGCACATGGCTTATTTTCTGTGGGATCACGTGCGCGGGCAGGTGGCTGCATCCCGCGGCTGGCCGCATGGAACTACGCAACTCCAAGTACTCGAATCACCAATGATAGCCGTTCAAATTAGATATGGGGCACATTGTGTTTATGCCATCATTTGCCGAGCGAATAAGGAACAATTTCCAGCTTCAGGCAGCGTGTTGTGCTTTAATTTCCAATTTGAGGAAGCGTGCTGCGCTATAGTGTTTTGCCCGCACGTTCTCAGCAGACTCGAGTATCGATCGGCAGCGTTTTCTGACCACGCTCAAAAATGTGTTGCAGGGCCCCTTAGAAAATTTTACATACAGAGGGTTGCGCTGGCACAAAACTACAATTTGTCAGCGTGTGCCTTCTACCAGTTTTTTATATGAGTGTCACTGTTATTATCGTTGAAGCCTGTAAAAAAGTAGCCATACTAGGGGTAATAATAATAATGGGTTCAAAAGCAATATATATCAATGGTGATATATACCTGATCTCTTCTGGAGATATATATGTAATTGATATTTGCTGCCAAACTGTTTTTAATCGCTTATAATCCGGTCATTTCCAGCGGGATTAGTGGGCTTCAAGAAAGCAGACGATATTGTCGGAGTGATACGCAATTTGAATTTACAGCCGTACCGAAAATCCCCTCGTAAAGCCAGAAGAGAGTTTCTTAAACCACCTGAAATTCTGATTGTGAGAGATATTATGTGGACACTCTCGGCTGGATTTTGCCGCCGGCGCCGTCAGCCATGTCGGCGTCACCGTTACTCACAGTATATGTATACGTATGTATATATATGAAAATGAAAGAAAGAAAAAAAAACAGAAAAAGACTCCGGCACGCGGAATCAAACTTGGGTCCTCTGAATCGTGAGCGCGAGGCGTTAACTACTGAGTAACCGATGAGCACGTACTTCACCGTTCAAACGGCAAGTTATTTAGATCTACCACTTACCCCTGCTAACGAGCATCTTGGGGAGAATTATCGTTGTTTTAGCATTACCAGCAAGATGGTTCAATGAGCGCACGTTGCCACATCACGTGGCAGCGCGCACTCTAATCTCCCACGCATACTATGGCCCGCTTAGAGGGGGGAGCGACGCTCCCTCGCGCGCCCTTATCTCGTGGTCGGGGGAGGGAAGGATCGTACGTCTTGGCTGGTCTCAGCCGTTACCTGGAACGACTCTGTTGTAGTTACCGGCCGCACAAAGGTCACTGAAATTATTGCAGTCTCCATTTGGGAAAAGCGCACGCTTTTCAGACACAGCGAAGTAACAACCGAGACGCTTATTTGCGTGCATCTGTACATGTGAGTACGTTTTGTGTGTCATTTGTGCGTGAGAAAAGCGGGCATGTTTCGATCTGCTTTCTATTCTGCGCGTAACCTACCAGTTTATTGCTTTCATGTTCATTGCTTCGCCTTTGCGGCAAAGCTGTGACTTTTTTTTTGAGAAATGGAACTGCGCTTTTGAGGCAAGCACAAACACACTCCCGCACACTTTACACACTTTACACTGCACTATATACAACAAGCCCCGATTACACTTCATTGCCAAGTGTGATATACATACCGAATCTAACCCCCTATACTGGCTTAGAGTTAGTACGCCACAACGCCAATCAATACACTCTAAAATACATACATGAAATGGCCTGGGTTGCCAATCTCGGTGAAACAACTTTCTCGTGGGCAATTTTCTCAACCATATACTAACTATCTTAGGGGAGTCAGTAAAGTCTTCACCCTAGAGCTTAGACCCGCGCTTGGGTTTCAAAAATAAAAGTTTTTTTTTCTCTCTCTATTATCAGACTGGATGTGATCACGATAATATGTGGGGTTTAACGTCCCAAAACCACCATATGATTATGAGAGACGCCGTAGTGGTGGGCTCCGGAAATTTCGACCACCTGGGGTTTTTTAACGTGCACCCAAATCTGAACACACGGGCCTACAATATTTCCGCCTCCATCGGAAATGCAGCCGCCGCCAGCCGGGATGTGATCACGAGTTGACAAAGAAGTTACAATGACAGTTATTTATACCATCTGCCACTGACTTGCCCTTTGAAATCGAACCATCTTGCGCAAGCTAGTGAACTCATTACGTTTCAGTTCGTTTCTGCTAGACAAGGCGTTAACCTCCTCTCACATAATATATATATTATATATATATACTATATATATAATATATATAATATATATATATATATATATATATATATATATATATATATATATATATATATATATATAATATATATATATATATAAGTCGCCAGAAGAAGCGAACGAGCAAACGAAAAACGATGCTTTATTGCCAACGTTACGGCCGGCGACCGGCCTTCGTCAGGGCATACGTGCATATTACACTAACACGCACTTCTTAAAGACATAGCATGGGGGCCCCCAATTGTGAATCATCACTCTTAGCAAGATTGACATACATGTTAACAAAAAGATATTCAGACATGCGCAGCATTTTGTTGATAGCGGAGCAGCAGCGCGCTATACAGAATATGGTAGGGCAAGGTGACTTGAAAGCATAGATACAAATAATATGATGGACACTTGTGATATCGCAACATTTGTGAATGAACAAAAAAGGCAATGTCATGGTAAGTTACGTTCGTTGTCAATGAAATATACATGAGCATAATATCACCATTGATGTCACAAATGTGGTGACATCAATCCATCTGTTTTGTGACATCATTTGTGGTCGTGTGACATCATTTGTGTACGTGGTCTTGCTCAAAAGCAAGACCACGTACAAAGCATGCCGACGTCCATATTTATTAGATGTACAGTAGACTACTGGTGTAGGTATGGTATGGAAGGGGGGGGGGCGGATTTCAAATTTGACATCACTACGATTTTTTTCAGTTTTGCTAGCGTATAAGGCACGAGCACATATATTAACACACGTGCGAACATACAAAAAGTGTGGTGGGACCACTCTCAACCCCCGAAAATATTTCTGATTACGCTCTTGCAGTAAAACAAGTATATGTTAACGTGATGGCGTTAAAGAACATCATTTCACAGAAATTCCGGTGTCAGCGTCATTGGTTTGTGAGCGAAAACTCCTCACCTTGTCCGTCGACAAATCGAGAAAACGATGCAAATATATATATATATATATATATATCTATATATATATATATATATATATATATATATATATATATATATATATATATATATATATATATGTATATATAAGGGAAAGAAGTGTACACCTTGGGGCTCGTTTTTCTGTGTTTTGACATAATAATAATGAAATCTAACAGACAATAGTGCCAAGGAATGTATAGGGGAAGTTATTAGACTCAATTGTAATGTAAATGTGAAGAAAGAAAAGTAGGTGTTAAGATATAACTTGCCGTGAGCAGGAACCGAACCTGCAACCTTCGAATGACGCGCTCCATGCTCTACCACTGAGCTACCTCGGCGGCTATCCCCCCAGCCACTTTATTGGGTTTATATCATATAAACCCAATAAAGTGGCTGGGGGGGATAGCCGCCAATTCACATATAAATTATATGTGAATTAAACGTAGGAGTGTCCGTCAGCGCCACATACAAACTGCTGGGTTTTGATCACCCTGGAGCTCGGAATCGCAATTTACGGTCCATTATGCCTACCGGACGCAAGCGCCGCCTACTGTTCTCTGCGCCGGTTCTCTGCGTCTGCGAGATCCCCCTGTTTTTCTCAGGCACAGAAGACAAGGGCGTTGATGACTGGATTTCTATGTACGAGCGAGTGAGTACTCAAAACAAATGGAATGACGCCGCCAAGTTGGCCTACGTCTCCTTCTACCTGTCGGACGTGGCCAAGCTGTGGTTCATAACCACGAAGCAGAACTCCCTACAGAGGTCTGTCTTCAAAACGAGCCTCACACAAGTTTTCGGACGGCCTGAGGTACGCAAAACTGCGGTGCCGAACAATTGCTAGCATACTCGGTCCCAGCAGCTTGGTGAGAATTTCACAAGCTATATTGAGGACGTTCTGGACCTTTGCAAGCGAGTCAACGAGTCGATGTCCGAAGAGCTTAATATTAAGCACATCATGAAGGGCATTGAGGACGACGCTTTTCAAATGTTGCTTTCTAAGAGTCGTTGAACTGTAGTAGAACTGAGCGAGTTATGCCACAGTTTTGACGAGTTGCGCAGGCAACGTTTTTCCACCCGACGTCCCTGGGTGCTCGACGACTCTTTGTCCAGCCTGTCCACCCTTGGCATAAGAGAAGACCATGCCCCTCTTCTCTCCAAGATCCAAGAGTTCAATCCGCTCTGAGGTCGCTCGTCAACCTATCTTTTGATGTCCTGTGTACCCGATCAACCACGCAAATTGACGTCTACACTCCGCGACTTCAATCAAGACCCAGGTCGCACAAGTTCTTCCTCCCGCCCGTGAACCACTGCCAGTCGCCGCACCTCTCACGTACCGCCGAGGCCATTGCTCGACCTCGACAGCCTGCGTTCCAGCCTGCGTTCCAGCGCCTATGTATTCGCCGCCGCCCTTTTCGCCGCCGCCTATTGCCGATAAAAGTAACTTCTGGTGGTTGGTGATTTTAACCTACCAGGAGTTGACTGGGATCGTATCGAATCGGGTGCCGGTTCTGTACGTGACGCAAACGTTCTTTTTGATTTGTGCCTGTACACAATCTTGTACAAGTAGTTCGCGAGCCCTACTAGACATGGAACCGGTATCGACTCGCTCCTTGATCTCGTCTTTCTTGATCGTTCCTTTCTAACTACCATGTATCTGTCGAGCCTGGCCTATCTGACCATGATATTGTGTCTGTATACCTTTCGTTGAATGTTAAGCATACGCTGACACGCATGCACCTGTGTTTGTGAAAGATTTGCACGGGCTGACGATATCAGTGTAAAAGAATATCTTGAATCTTGCTTTTGTGAATTTCGCGCAAGTGATGTCCATGAGCTTTGGACCAAGTTTAAAGCCATGTGCTTATTCTGCATAGATCAGTTCATACCAAACAAATGTGTAAAACCAACTAAACACACACCTTGGATGAACAGCCGTACCATTCAGTTAAAACGTAAAGCCAAACGATTACGGAAAAAGGAGCTGCTGCCGTTAATTTAACCACTGTTCGTACGGCTCTGTCAGAATATATTACAGAGGCAAAGAAGTTTTATTTCAGCAACACTTTACCTAACTTTATAAAGGAAGATCCACAGAAGTTTTGGACTTTATTAAAGAGCAAAAGAAATCGATAACGAGCATTACCTACGACGGTACTGCAATAAACTGACACCAAGAGCATTGCTAACCTTTCAAATACCCACTTTCACAGTGTCTTCTCCCCGCCTACTCACCCTTCTTTTCAAATTCCACGGTCCTCCTTTTCGGATATCAATATTTCTCAACAAGGTGTGCTTAGCATGCTTCTACGATTGAAGACGAAATCTTCCGTCGTCCTGATGGCATTCCCAACTCCTCCTCCGGCGTTACGCTGTACCACTAAGCGAATTTCTCGTCGCAATCTTTCAGGTCTCTCTAGAATCCGCGATACTTCCACCCGACTAGAAAATTGCACGCATTGTACCAATTTTAAAAAAGGGCGACCCATCTTCAGTCTTAAATTACCGTCCGATTTCTATTTTATCATCTTCTTGCAAAATGATTGAGCATATAGTTTCGCATTACATTAATCTTCTTAAATGAGCATGACATTCTAACTCCTTTTCAACATGGCTTTAGGAAGGGTCTTTCGACAATCACCCAATTAAGTACGGTCATACATCTTTC
>WOVY01012491.1:0-47779 GCA_013436015.1 Rhipicephalus annulatus
TTCGGGACTAGTCCCCTCGGGGACGACTACGTCGAAGGCTAGCGCCTTCTTCGGGGGCTGGCTTGCCATGACGGGCGTCCGCCAGCCCAGAGACGCCGTGAGACGCTAACAACGACGTGAGACGCTAAGACGCTTATGGCGTGACTTGGGCGTCCCTCGATGTAACCACCAGTGGCACATACCCGAAATAGTATAACACTTGACCTCCAAGGTGGTGCAAGTGAGAGATTTCTTCTGTGCGTGTTTAACAATAAAAACAGTGCTCAATGTACATGCCAATGGCTGCTAATTGGGAATGAGAGACATGAGCATTCGGCTTTTAGTCAACGCGCACGTTTGCGATCCCCATTAGTAGCCAATGGCATGTACATTGAGCACTATCGGACAAGAAAGGGATGCTACATTATACTCGCTGGGTGTAACCTCCTTGGCTTTAGAAAGGTTTAGCGAGCGTTGAGCCGCAGTCCATGAATACAATCAACTTGTATATACCATGAATGAACTCAAGGTGGTTAAAAATGAGAAGTAGATACGAAGCGCAAGCCGTAAGAAAGTAAAAGCCGAATTCTCCTGTCTCTCATTTCTCATTAGCAGCCATTGGCCCGTCTTCTCGGCATGCTCTGCGAGTGCATTTGTCACTGTGTGGCCCTTGACGACGTCATGCACTCGCAGAGCATGCCGAGAAGACGGGCCACGAGATAAGCTGGGACAACACGCATCATGGCCACGGAGAAGAATTTTACAACCAGACTGAACCTCGAATCACTAATCATTCAGACGACAAGTAACACAATCAATAGATCATCTGGCACACTAAACCACGTGTACTCCCGGACTTTGCGTCATGCGCTCAACGTTACATAAGAACCTGTTGCTCAGCCGTCATCCCATTGTGAACAAGGGATCCGTACGGATCCCAAAACGTCTTTGTTTTTATTTGACATTGGTCAGGTGACCTGTTTTTTCAACAATGCCTTTACCTGACCAGACGGCATTCCGTCGAACTCTCGACTACGTTGCACAGACTATGTATTCAGTTAATGAAGAACACGTGGCTGACCGATTTCACGCGTCTTTTGCTGATGCCCACCAAGAATATGCCGGGGCTTGGAATATGTTTCAGTCGCATGGTCTCCTTAGTTGTCCCTACTCGTTACCTTTGCACCTGCCCTCCAGGAGCGCAGCGCATTCCAGTGGCAGGTGGAGTGGCCCTGCATGCTCTCAGTACTTTGCCACTCTACTCTGTTCTCTGAATAGGAATTCACCACATGTTTTTCAGACACATTTACAGTTACCCTTGAAGGATCTCGCCAGCAACTTCACCTCTCTTTAAGACATCGTATTTTACTATTTTTATTTCATAAGTAGAGGTGCTTAAGAAGTGGCCAGGCCTAATTGTTGGACAAGCATCGTTATGAAGGAAGGCTGCTTAACTTAATAGCCTTTTAGCGCATAGGGCACTCGTTAAGCGCTTAGTTTAAGCTTCAAGCTTAGCCCAAGTCATTCTAGAGCACCAAATGGGACCGCCGTATATTGCGAGTGACGATAAGCTCAACGGCGACGCAAAGGTGGTTATGCACCTTGCAGCTTCGAGATTTTCGCCGAAGTTAATTGCCTATAAATAAAGAAAAGCACGTCTTCCGACCTGCACATAAATCGGAGCAAGCACTCCTTCTCAACACGCCTTTTTAATTACATTCACATGAGTGGCTTCGCTCTCCGCTCTTCCTCTACTAACAAGCATGCTTTCGTTTTTTTTACGAAACTCCTTTTTTTTGTTCTCCACAGTTAAAAACACAGGAATCTGGTCTGTGATAAAAAAAGGTACTCATTGCTTTGAATGGTGAATACCGTGCACTGTACACGTTTACGCATAATCACGGTCCCTATAGGTTTTTTTTCCTTTTTGCTCGTGCTTCATAAATAATTCATAGTACATCCGTTATGGTGATTTGAGCCGGCTCTTGCTTCATGCATGCCTGCAAATTTGTAGCAGAAGCTCGCAGTATACTGTGAGTTTTTAGTTCTTATTATTTCGTGTACTTTTCTCTTCGCGTTTCCTTTCCTCTCTTCCTGCCTTTCACCCTCCTCTCAGATCAACGCTTCTCGGTCCTCCTCTTTTTTTATCTTTACAGTTCCTAATTTGTCGTGACGCTGTGAATATGCAGTAATTTCTTGGCGCAAAGCGCATCTTTAATAACCGTGTTTGAATTATCTTTGACATTCGTTAGGCCACGTGCTTCTTGTCTCGACTACACAAAAGCAAACACGGGATGCTGTCGCAGCTATCCGAGTAACAGTATATCCAGTATGGGATCCAGCGAAGAAGCAGGGCGCTCAAGAGTCCATTATGCCGTCAACAAGACTGGAAGGGTCGTCATGGTTCCCGTTACAGAAACGTTTGCTAGACTGGGACAACAAAGCTGTCAGATGCACTTTACTAATAGCGATCACTATACCTTCCCTGACAGCAAAAATGGAGAAAGCTACATGCGAAGTGAAATGAACTGCTTCTACATTTCTGGTAAGGGCAGAACTAGAGTGTGTGTCGGTGCTGTGGAGCCGTTATCACATTTATCTAAAAACAAAAACTGGAAATAATTCGGAAGTACGCAATGTGCTTTATTTGTATATTGAGTTCCCAAAGGGCTTGGATGCGCAAACCTAGACCAGCTAGAAAAAACGCGTAGAAAAAAATTGATTGAATCTAGTATTCCAAGCATTACAAGAAGAAATAAATGTGAAAAAAATACTACTACTGTAGTGGGGAATGCGCAAGGCACTGCCTAGTGGGAACATCAAAACTATCTCCACTTCCATGCTTGTGCTCCCACTGAAGTTTTGTGGGCCTTGGAGGTGCTTGACGAAGCTGCACAGGCAACGAGTGAGGCTGCTCTGGCTCAAGAGCAATGGGAGCATCGTCCGTGTCATCCTCGTCAAAGCTTGATGAAAGATGCAGAGCGATGTCAGCCATAATGAGCCGCCTCCTTGGCTGTTGCGTCTTATTGGATTCCACCAGCTTTGTTCGCGATGTCTCCAATGGTTTCTGCGGCTGGGAATCGAACCCGCGATCTTGTGGTTCACCTGCACAGTCATCTTCGATGCACTTGAGAAACTCTTTCTCGTCATACAAGTCGAGCCCGAGGCCGACGTCCTCGTCCGACTCGGCGCCAAACTCCTTCATGTCCAAACTCAGCTGCGAGGTATCGTCCTCCAAGCTCCACGGGTGTACCGGGCGCTTCCCGCAACGGCGCACGACTGCGGCGCCGCGCTTAAGCTGCTCCCGTTGCGGTGCCAGCGGCGGCGGAGAGGAGGGCGGCCCGTCGACGACGTCCGAGATCCCGCCACAAGCCCCCGCATTTGGCCCGCGATGTTGGTCAAGCGAAGTCTCCGCCTCTGACCCTGGACGCCACCACGCTCGGACCACCGAGGAACTCGCTCGAGCCTGGAACAGTCCACGGGGCCACGGCGGTACAAACTTCCGCCACTGAGCCAAGGGACGCTGGTCGGACCACCTCTGGAAGATGGGCCACACTGTCAGCAGAGGTATCGGACGGTAGCGAGCCCGAGACACATTTCGGCAATGCTTCCAGAAGCCGCCAAAGCGGCCCATTCCAGACATCACGCTGACAACGGCGCGAATCGGGCGGGGCGTCCCCATGACTCGACGAAGTCTGCGGACCACGGCCAGAAAAGCACGCTTGGGGTGCTTGAACTTCGAGAAGACCGAAGCTCTAGCTGACCGGCGGCCAGAAGTTCCTGCACTGCCACTTTTCCTGACTGGTCGAAGTCTCTGAGGTTGCCGTATGTCAGCCATTAAGCGGTCATGAACAGGCGTTTCCCGCCGAGGTGCAGGCTTCAGTTTTCGCCTCGAGGCCATGACTTTGTTCAGCTTGTACCTCTGCGAACGGATGTCATCCAGCAACATCTCATACGATGTCAGCTCAAACTCCAGAGGATGCAGGCGTGTTTCAATGTCAACTTTCTTTAATTTGACTCCCTGTCGAAGTTCTTGAATTACCTGCATCCACAGCGTGGCCCAGTCCTGAAACTGTAAGCCATCAAGATCTGAGGTATCTGGATCATTGCGATGACACTTGATGACTTCTTTGGTTCCACTAGATATTTTCTGCAGGAATGTAGATAGCTCAACAGCTTCTGCAACTAGCGCACGGCAAACTGCCTTGTAGTGAAGATCAGCCTGTGCTGGGCTTTGAAGATGAGATGCACACATCTCGAGCACCTTGGCGAGCGTCAGGCCCGCTCGATGCGTGGTCTTGCCGGGTGCGCCGCACTTCGCAAGGGAGTTTAGTAGCGACGCCAGGTAGAAGGCAGGCAGCCGGTACGAACAGAAATGCTCGAGCAGTCCAGCGTTTAAAGCTCGTGCACACACTCGCGCTTCGCACTCCGAGAGAGATGTTCCCACTAGTCAGTGCCTTGCGAATTACCCACTACACTACTAATAAGATCCATCTCTCAAGACAATCGCAATCGTGTAATTCAAGTAAGCAGCTCTTTACAGATGCTTTCAAGCACTCTTCTTTTTTGCTTTCCTTCCCCTTTCCTTCACATCTTCTTTCCCATTACCTTTCCCAAACAGCAGGGTAGCCAACCGCACTGGTGTCTGGTTTACTTCTTTTCCTGCACAATTCACTGTAAAGCTTTTCTTTGTGCTAGGTGGCACTATCTTCAACACATATTGCTCGGATGTGCTCGAAAGCACGGACGAAAAGAAGTACGCACGAAGTTTGCTCCCGTACAGTGTACGTGGCGCGTTTTCCCGCGTTTTCTTCGCGCAACCCTGCAATATGTGCTGTCTTTAGTTTTTGTTCCTTCCTCCCTTAGGTAACTGATATGTGGAATAAGTTGCCAGTAACTGCTTTAGAACAAGACATGTCTAAACTTGAACGACCTCTGAATGGTGCTGCGCTTGAGTGCCCAGTTTCATTATGGTGCATTCAGTGCACACGTGTGCGCCATTTCATTTAACTGCATTCGGGAATTGCGGATCGTACTTATTTGTGTTCATTACTTGATATGATTTTTCTTTCGAAGTTCTTGCGAATATTGCTGTTTTATTTGTATTCATTGCTCCATTACCCACTGTGTAAGAACCCCCACAAGAGGGTTAACAATACAGTTACATAATCTGGAAATGGAGTGAAATTTTATTACTCCTTTGTTGTCAATGCCGCCTACAGTGAAAGCATCAACAGAGAGAAACTAGACTGCTGATAGAAATACTTTTGAATTACAGGAATACTAAACTACAACACATAAAGAGATCAGACAGTTGGAGATCGTGAAAAACAAATAACGCGATTAACGACTGTAGTTCGGAGAGAACTTCTGCTTGGGTGTCTCGCTAGAAGAAGCAAATTTTCACTTAATAGTGAAAGAAATATTTCGCCCTGCTTATTATTAAAAATATGACAGAGCCATCTTAACGTACAGCGAAACGTAATGGTGCCTTTCGCTCTAGTTCGTGCGGCTATGCAATGCAATAAATGGACTGGAAAGCCCCCAGGTAGGAGTAATACGGTTGAAAAAACGTCTAATATTTCAAACTTGATTGATGATCTCTCGAGTCTGCACCATGCACAAGATATTTTTGAGCAACGTGCGGCACGTTCCTTAGATGCGTAGTTTGTGTTATACGCTGAATCTCATTAATGTCGATACGTGGGCTGCATTTACCATCACAGGTGGCGGTTACAAAGAAGGGGGAAAATTATCAACAAACATATCTGAATAATTATTGCTTTTTTTTTGCCTGCTAGCATTCTACTTTAGCTAGGTTCAAGAAGGGAGGTAACAATTGAGTTGCAATAAACTTAGCTAAGACGGCAAAGATGTCACAGAGTGGCACTCGCACTAACCGGATTTGTTGATGTGTGAGCCGTCGCCATCCCCCCTTCCCCTGTCCCCGAAATTTTTTTTTTGCCTTCGGGATTGGAGGCGTTGCGAGAATTCTGCACTTCTTCTGGTTTTGCAGTGGATATGGAATAGGTGCGTCTTCCACGGGGCAATCATGGCGCGTAATTCATTTGATGTCGCGGTATAGTGACTTCATGATCCCGTTTGAAGGGGACGTCATCATGTTGATGATGGTTTTCCGCATCAATGGTTTTGACACAAACTGCCACATTTCCCGTTTGATGAGGCAGCTCAGGCTTTGCCTCGCAAACAAAAAAAGAAGGAAAAGAGTGACAATGCTTTCTTACTGTTTGCATTTAACGTGACGTCAAAGGTAAACGTTAATATAATAACAATGGTTGGTGTTGCAGCCCCCCGAAGCCACGGTATATTTATGAAAGCTGGACGCCGTGGTGCAGGACTCCGGGAAATCGGATCACATGGGGTTCTTCAACGCGCATCTTATTCTTGGCACACGAGCCTCAAGCATATTCACCTGCATTGAAAATTCTGGCATTCCTTTCTTCCGAAGTTCGTTCAATTCTTCCCAAAGAACTGCAGCCAATACGAGGACATCGACACATTTCTTACCATTACTGTTAGTGACGAAAAATGGCAGCCGTTTTCCAAAAAGACGTGATTATTTTTTCCGCGAGAAAGCTACGTTTAGGGCGTGCGATGACACGATATATACATAGAGTTTCTCACAAAAATACCTAGAGGAAAATGTGGCTTTTACCACGCTTTGTGTGTGAATGAATGTCAATTGACCCAGTGATATATAGATGTATATACCCCCCTCTACCGTAATGCCTGCAAAGACGATGCAAGTACTAGATAATTAAAAAAATAAACAAATAAAAATATACACGCATTGGCGCTCAGTAATTAGAAAAAGCACTAAATAGACGTGCTTCTCCACTAAGCTGTTGTGCCTGCACAAAATACGACGTAAACGAACAGTGCACGCTTGACAGGTAAGCAGAGTATTTTTTATATGCAAAACTAGCGGTAAATTCTCGTAATTCGATAAAGCGTGCACCCTGAAAATTGGTATAAGCCTAATTGCTTTTGCGAATTGGATTAGAGAGCCACAGAGAGTCGCACTAACGGGCTCTGTTCAGTCGCTGTAGAACTAGCTGATAAACGAATTAAGCGGCGCAAAAGCAGTGGAGGCTGTTATGTCACAGTTCGCTCAGTTGACAATAAGTGGTGTAAGGTGCTCTTCTTTATTGGAACTTTCCCTAATTTATTACTTCATTATTTTTTCTGACAACTGTTATTTGTAAAATTAGACTTATGTCCCTAAATTAACATTATGTTTACATTTAGCAAGAAGGTATACTTTTTTTTCTGTTTCACTTAAGTTTTTTTATGTTCTATTGCCGGACGCCTTTCGCTTCCACGTCATATGAAAACTCGCACGTTAAAGCACTTATACAGGAACATTTTCTTAATATATTCGTTTTTTCCAACCAGTGTCCATACGGATTTTATACAACGCCCTGCAAAGGTGGAGAAATGGCTTCTTATGCATAACTTGCCAGTGCTAAAGTGCAGAGTGATAGTGCACTGGAAAATTCCTGTGAAAGTGCATCTATCGAGATAAACTTGTGAGAAAGCTGAGGACGTACTTTATCAACACTCTCGTTTCACTGTTACACAACATATAAAAACTCAAGTCGTTCATTATGCGCTCAATATTATTAAATGTTTGGATTTTACGTCCCAAAACCACAATAATAATATGAGAGACGCCGTATTAGAGGGTACCGGAAATTTCCACCATATGGGATTTTTAAGGCGCAACTAAATCTAAGTGCATTAGCCTCGAGCACTTACACCAATATCGAAAGTACGTCTGCTACGTCGGCATTCGAACCCGTCACCTGTGGGTCAACCGTCGAGCACCTTAACCAATAGGCCACTGTAACGGAATCTCCTCATGCTCTTGTCCAGGACGACGTGACCGTAAAAGCCGTGTTTTCATCTTGATTTGTATGTGGGGCTTAACCATCCAAAACCACACTATGATTATAAAAGACGACGTAGGGGAGGGCTCCGGAAATTTTGACCTCTTGGGGTTCTTTAACGTGTACCCGAATCTGAGCACACGGGCCTACAGCATTTTCGTCGCCATTGAAAATGCAGCTGCCGCCGCCGGGATTCGATCCCGCGACCTGCGGGTCAGCAGCCGAGTACCGTAGTCAATAGACCACCACGGGGGGGGGGGGGGGGCGAAATCTTCACTGTTCAAGTAGTCAACACTTCTATAGGTTTCTATGAAGAGAAAATTAAAACGTTACCAGAAACAAGTGAGTTTAGCAATTTTTTCTTTGTTTGCCAGGTTCTGTAAACTGTCGCTTGCACAATTTACAAAGAACTATGCACGTGTGCGAGCAAATTTGTTTTTAAGCAGATAGCCCCGAGCACAGACTAGCAGGGAACCTATTTTTTGCTCACCATTAACCACTGCCTTTCCTTTAGTTCGTTTCTCCAATTCTCTTGCTGCATAGTGCTAGCGTACAAGGGGGCGTGACACACCTGCAGTGTCTTTGTGGTTCTTCCGCACCTGTACTGAATTGTGGAGGGGTGAAAGTCATCGGAGCTAGAAAAGCAGACTGGGAACGAGGCTTCTGATTGGAAAACATTAGTGCAGAAAAGCCGTCTTGCACGTGTTTTTAAGCGTATACGCAAGGAGGCGCCCACTATATCACACTGTCTTCACAGTGACTATGTGTGGAGGATGCAGTTACTAAACTCTTAAAATATATCTATAAAGTTACAAGGTAGTTATAAAATGGAAAAAAAACAGGTGTTCGAGCCCACATAGATAAAATGGGGGCTCAGGCAAGGGTGTCCTCAGTTACCCTTGTTATTCATGGTGTACCTACAAGGATTTGAAGACAAATTAGAATGGAGTAGACTTGTCTTCGGCCTTTATTTCGTCAAATAAGGAAAACTCATTGAACAGGCACTACCATAATTGATGCACGCAGTTCACATAGTGCTAATGGCCGAAAACAAGGAACATTTGCGAAGATTGAGGGACATTTGTGCTAATGAGGGAGATAGGTTAGATTTGAGATTAAGGAAAAATCAGCAGTGATGATTTTTAATAATAATGAAGGTAGTGAGCTTAGGATCCTGGAGGTCACGTAGATATATCGGATAAATTCATATATCTGGGCATATAAATAAGCAATGGGGCCGAGTGCCTAAGAGAGCACGAAAGATACGTAACGACTGAAGGTAACAGGAATGAGCGGTGATGAAAAACAGGGCAGTGTGGAAATACAATATGTATGATATTGTGAGAGGAGTTCGGAAAGAAGTCATGGTTCCTCGTCTGACTTTCGGCAATGCGATCTTGTGCATAAGATCCGAGATTCCAGCAAGACTACAAATTAAGCAACGAGGAATAGGTATACGCTTGCTTAAAGAACTCATGGGAATACACCAAATCAGGGAGTACAAGGTGACATAGGATGGACGTCATTCGAGTGCAGGGAAGCTAGCAGCAAGATCAAATTCGAGATGGTGATTTAGAGAAAGTGGAGGGGGGGGGGGAGCGTTAGGCTAGGAAGGTTTTCAGTTCCTTATACATGAATAATGTTGATACAAAATGGAGGAAGCGAAGCAGAAAATTGACGGGTAAATATTTAGAAAAGAGCAGGAGGCCAAACCAACAAGAACTAACGGTTAAGAATGTGAAGGCAACGGAGACTGACATGGGAGAATAGGCATAATTAGGAAGTCCACACTAGAGATCTATCGAACCTTTAAGCAGTAAAGTGCCACAGAAAGTATGTATGATGACACTCGGGTATTGTCTACCGTTTTAGAGCAGGACTGGAGTATTGCGCACCAAAACTTATCGGGCCAAATACGAAGGGGTAGACAGGTAACAGTGCTTGTGGAGAGGAGGAGGAAACTGCCGAACACTTGATAATGTTCTGCAAAGGGCTTCACCCTAAAGTTCAGGATGATGGCGCAGGGTTTTTGAAAGCACTGGGGTTTAGGGACGGGGAGGGCAAAATGGACTTTAAGCGGGTAGAAATAACTGGAAGGAGGTTATCTGATTGGTGGCTAAAATCAAGGTACGAGCTAAAAATAATTTTTTTACTGCAAAGTCATCATCATCATCATCATCAGCCTGACTACGTCCACTGCAGGACAAAGGCCTCTCTCATGTTCCGCCAGTTAACCCGGTCCTGTGCTTGCTGCTGCCAATTTATACCCGCAAACTTCTTAATCTCATCTGGCCACCTAACCTTTTGCCTCCCCCTAACCCGCTTGTCTTCTCTGGGAATCCAGTTAGTTACCCTTAACGACCAGCGGTTATCCTGTCTACGCGCTACATGCCCAGCCCACGTCCATTACTTCTTTATTTCAGCTATGATATACTTAACCCCCATTTGTTCCCTAATCCACTCTGCTCTCTTCTTGTCTCTTGAGGTTACACCTACCATTTTTCTATCCATTGCTGGCTGCGTCGTCCTCAATTTAAGCTGAACCCTCTTTGTAAGTCTCCAGGTTTCTGTTCCGTAAAAACTGCAAAGTACCAGTCCTCAACCTTACTATTTAAAGAAAAAATAGGATACATCTAATTTTTGGTGCACTATGTACTACGGCTAGGTGGCGTTAGTCGCCACCCGTTCTAAGGTGTACTGCCATATCAATCAATCCATCCATCCATCTATCCTTTTCACAACCAATATTGCTCATTTTCAGTCATATCGTGTCTTGTGATAGACCTTTTTCTGTTTGCAAACAGTGCGACGACACTACCAGCCCCCCGCGTACCACCCTCTCTCGGAGCAGCTGCTGGTTGGCGAGATACTTCCACCGAAGGGATTTTTCTGCACAATAGCACTGCGTGTGTCTGCATTCCTTCGATAGAAGTTTACCTATTGCTGTTCTATCAATTCACAGGTTGTAAAAAGAAAGGTAGCTGCGTATGGCGCACATTTCCATTAGGTTAACATGTGGAACATTGCTCGTCGTATTGATGGCAGTCAAAAAATAAAACCTCATCTTTTTTTTTTTTTTGAAAGCGCACGTTCTGCACGTTAAAGCTGACTGGCGTTTGGGAATAATTTTTATGACATGAATTTAAACGTGCGGCATGTGCAATGCAGTTTTAAACGAGGGACGCTAGCATTGTTGTGAGCTGCTGTGCATGAAGTTACAGATATGATACTAAGTCATTGCGCAAAATTTTTATTCGACATCAATGTAAACAAGACAAGGAAACACTTTTTTGCCTAGCGTTAGACTAAGGTTAACAAATCCTCTGGAAAATTGAATGCATGTTCTCACACAGCACTCCTCAAAACCCATTGAAAGTTTGTGCGATTTTTAAGCCGATAACCTAATTATATACATTGAATGTGTAACTGTTTGTATAAAGTTTACATTGTAGTTTCTTGCTCATTCTTTCTTTCTGATGAGGTCAAGTGTCGTACCCTGTCGTTGTAATGTCATCGGAGGCTGGTGCTATGTCAAACTGTCGTTGGACAATTATGTACCCACCCACCTTTTTTTTCTCACCACGAACGTTATTGTTTTTTTTTTGGTGAAAATTAGTTTTTACATTGATTGGTGTGCATAGTATCTTGCACAGTTACCTCGCTGCATTCGATGCATTGCTGCTGTAGGTGTGGTATACGCAATCTTGTAGTGCACATGATCACCTGATAGAGATCGAGTTGTAAAGGTGCGATATATATGAGGAACAAGAATCTCCACTCTTTCCATTAGACGTACGAGGTTACCGAGAATACTTCTTGTGTAATATTACTCGATAATATGATGAATAGTAAGATTTGCCAACACTGCTTTATGTTGGTAGTCTATGCGTAGCCGTATTTTTTCAACCCAAAAATCACGCTTTTTTTAATGTAGCACAAACGCTTAGATGTATACGTACTCACAGATGATCGCGTCAAATGCGATTTTTATTTTGACTACAATGTCGAATTGCGAAGTTCCATCGACAACTTGTCACTGCCGCCAGCCCACAACGAGTGCCAATGTTTTCGCAAATAAGACGCATCTTTATACACACTGCTCAAACCACACGATGTTCTCAGTTTCAGCATCCGTAAAAGTGAAGCAATACTCTTTCGATGCCTTTCAGTGCACGTTATTCGCCACAATAAGCACTTCATTAGTAACGTTTTTGCTGTAACATGTATGACACTGGTCTCATCGCTTTAAGCCTCCTTCTTCCCTTGAACTTGTGTGTGCAAAATTGTTATTGAAGCAACATCGCGGTTTATGTTTCTATGGCAAGTGCCTTGCAGCGGCTTGCATTATTACGAGTTGCCTGCTTAATAGTCTCTTTCAGACAGAAACAGCAGGCAAATGCGAACATGTTCGTAAAGGCAGTGTAGTCTCACGAAGTGTCACGCTATACCAAAATGCTACAAATAACGAGAAAAATTGTACATATTTTATTCTACCGGATCTTAGCAATGTCATTTTTAGCTTAAAGATGCCCGTAGATTTATATCTGACGGCATCTGACTCTGTGGCACCCGATGATGCCATGTTTGTCAGCGTGACAATAAACAGGACACGAGATTCCAGCATTCGCGCTTTCTGCAAAAAAAAAAAAGCCTTGGTTAACTGAATAAACATACAGGAATGAGCGATTACCGGGTGCGATTTACTCCTCAAGTGGAGATTGTCGAAATCAAAATTTGTGGTGCTTAGCCTCCGAAATTGACCACCGCGCTTTCGTAGGCAACCATGGAGGCCTGCATATCACTTTTCCTTTTCGACGGGGGCGTCTCATTTCGGCCAATAAAAATGTGTATGCGCAGGCTACACGCGGAAAAGACCCATTTCACGGCAAGCTTGTACTAGAAAAATACACGCGCAAACATGCGAGAACCGATTTAATGGCCTATTCACGGAGAAAATAGCTGCGTATTTTTGTTGACTTTTTACTGTATAATTACCAAAAATTAAAGATTGCTAGCTTTTATGTCAGGTATGTCAAGTAAACTCTCGCTCGCTCATATCCGTATTCATGTCCAGCGTTACTATCAGCCTTTCCTGAATTGACATGTATGCTCTGACCTACACACACGTCTTTCATAGGAGTGTATGTTCATATATTATTTTGAATACTTATTGATCAGATATGTGAATTACGCAGAGGAGCATCTATGACTTCATCGTCCCCCCCCCCCCTCACCCCACTGTTCCAAGTGAGTTCTTGAAAAATATGTCTTATTCATACAGACTTCACTGCGCAAAACGGCGAAACTCTTCAGAAACACGCACATACGGTGTTTTTAAGTGTATCGTCTTTTTGCGCTGGTAAGTCTATCATAACCATGAACCAGCTCCGCCAAGCAGCAGTTTTAGCAAACTATATTTCCTGTTGACATTTCTTAATAAAAAGGACCTTATTAGTTAACACGCACTTGTAAGTCGTATTCGCAGATACCATATACCGAAAGGGGCCAAGAAGAGCACCTATTATGGGAGATATTGGTGTCATTGGGCATTAACCTCATGATCGAAAAAGGCAACGCTAGGCGAACGGACTTCTGAGTCGACTGAGTGAGTCCGGGCGACTAATGCTTTGGTAAGTTGGAGTCCGAGTGTATCCGGTAGAAGATAAATTTCCTGATTGTGAGTCCGCCTCAGCAACATTTTGGTGAGTGTTAGTCAGAGGAAGTTCAAAGCTGAAGGTACATTTCTTGTGGAGCCTGAGTTAACTCCACAAGAGTTGCCGACCTCTGTTCTGAAGTTCAATAACCAGAAATGTGGCTGCCCTTACAGAGAGAGAGAAGCAAAATTTGTTTTTGAGGCGTAGTTTATAATTTCTTAACTGGCGGGCAGCAGATATTGTACAAATGTCACATATTTATACCATTTTTCAGAAGTACCCTTCACCCCTTTTAAGTTTCAGAAACTATTACTTATCGTTTCCTTCTACATACATTTGATAATAATATGTGGAGTTTAACATCTCAAAACCACCATATACGAGAAGAGCACAAGGGCCTACAACATTTTCGCCTCCTTCGGAAATGCAGCCGCCGCAGCCGAGATTCGATAACGCGACCCGTGAGTCAGCAGCCGAGTACCTTAGCCACTAGACTACCACAGCAGGGCATTCCGCATACATTTCATACACGACTCTTCTTCTTTGTAACGGTAATATTTGTGAGTTACAGAGTCGCGAACTTTCCAGAATGACAAGTAATGAAATCGGTCCCTGCGAATTGAGCATGTCCGCCTCCAGAATTAGGCACTTAAAAATTAGGCATCCTTTCCTCTGCCGCTATTCTCTCTCTCTCTCTCTCTCTCTCTCTCTCTGTTCACAACGTTTTTTCTATCATCTTTTATTCCCCTCATTTTTTCCCCAGCACGGGGCAGCCAGCCGGTCTAGGAACTGGCTAACCTCTCTGTCCTTTCACTTAATCTATCCTCTTCCTTTCGCGAGAACCACGGTCTGTCCTGCAGCTGCATTAACCGTGGTGCAGTAGGGTTCCTGTTTCCGCGTTATCAATGCGCTTTAGTTGAAAGATAATAACGCCAGTAAGGATAGCAGGTAACGGGAACAAACTTTAATGTTTACACTGAAAGAAAAATGTCTAACTTCCACGTGTCCCTTGAATTTCTTAGGGCGTATTTTCCTGTCATACATGGTCACGCCTATGCTCCACGATGTGCGAAATTCCGTTGTGGCAGACTCTCGATCGCCAGTGCACCTGTAGACCTGAACAAGCTCCCTACTGTTTCCTGGATGAGTCAGAATTCCGCAAAAATCCACTTACAGGATCTGCCTCCAAGTGGAGGTTGCAGGAATTCTCCGATTCGATGCGGTGCTCCTTCAGAACGCAGTGCTCAGCGCGTGAACTTCTTTTTACGGTGACTTGCAGCTACCGTTTTCATGTCGCCTTAGGCTGTCGAAGAATCTTATTACTTTCGCCATGAACAAAGAGTCACAGCCAGTGCGGGGCATGGAGTGAACTTGCTCGTGCCTTTTCTCCCTTTTCCCTTCCCTGCAGGCACTGCGCCGTGCTCCCGACCAGTTTGCAGAAATTAGGTGCCCTTTCTCATCTTCTAACCACTAGGACCACCGCCTTTTCCCTCCGGGCAGCATATCTTTTGTGCACGCAAATGCGCAGGTGCTAGCAATCCACCTGCTGCTATCCAATTCCCCGAAAGGGTGCCCCTCCATTTTTTCACTGCACATTCAAAATATGTTTTCAACCTCTGCATGGCGATGGGCCGACCCTACCAAGAAGGAGTCTGTGCTTAAAAAAAATGGAGCTTGCGATGTCCACACACACACATCCCGATTCCTATGCGGCCAATTTTTTGCTCATACCTAGCAGGCCAACAGCTGTCCGAAGCTGCGTCAAATAGTTCGTCGGGGCAGATTTTAGGTAAATTGCCTAACGGGTGAAAAATTATCCGTTATGGTAAGAAAAAGACCCGTTACGGTCCGAAATTCAAACGAGTACGCTGCTAAGACACTGAAACGAGTAACGGGCTAAGGTGTCACTTGTGACCACGGTGTAAGAACTATTCTTACACCATGCTGGTGACTCTTTACCGCGAACACTGCATCTTTCTGACCGCGTAATCAGCATTAGGTTTCGTCGACTTCCCAACAGGGCGAACTAAGCACGCGCAGTGACATAAAGCCACGCTAATCTTCAAGGACGCCTGGCAGCGAAAGTTTTGTTTGCGAGTTTTTTTTTTTTACCCTAATTTCTAGCTTTGCGTCTGTTAATGCCGAATTTACATCGTAAATGCTCTAACGAATTGTATAATTATTGCTAGTTGTGGTAATTCAGAACGATATTACGTCACTTCAAAACGTCCGCCTAAAAACCGTAACAAATCAGGGTTCCACCGCGAAGCAGTGCCCGAGACTGAGTGCGCTGAAGCCTTGGTGACGCTGAAACGCGCTGTTTTCGAATAGGGTGATCAGGATGCGGTGAACAATAAAACGATGTGGGTGCTCTGAGCGTGTCGCCCTCAGAAAAAAAGAAAAGCATTCCTGGCTTAAGCAGACTAAACCACCTTGCGAGCAGCCCGACAACATAGCGAGAGGGTTGACGAACAATAGTCCTAGTTGTGTGCCAGTTGGGGTATCTCGCGCCCCGCATATGTTGACCTCTTCAACGGCACAATGGGAGTGCTGGGTTACGTTGAACCATAGAATATGTCTGTTGCACCTGAATACTCGAAACAGCACGTACATTTACTTTAAAAGAAACTAACATATCTTCAGTTGCTACGCTCGCCACTAATGATTGGTCAGAGGTGCCGCCGCATGCAGGGCTACCAAATAACACAGGCATCTCCAGTTTCCAAATTTGGTCTGCGGGTCATTTTAATGGAATGCAGGTCATTTTAATGAGAATATGCAGTTATACCATAGGACCAACTTCATCTAATTGCGAGTTTTGCGTGTAGTTTGCGAACAAAGTATCTGTACAATTGACAGGATAGTTTTTGTTTTTCAACGAACATCGGACATAGCTTACCCCAAAAGGGTAGTAGAAAAAAATCGTTCTATTAATGCAGCGTATGGGTCCCACGATCAGCAGTGAAATTTCCCGCGATCTAATGGCGAGCTAAAATCTACTGGAAGCTACATCGTTACGTGAATCGTTCGTTCAAAGGCACAACCTTTCTGAATCCACTTGTGCAATCCCTGAAACTTTGAACGTTATCTTGACATTCGGGATGCTGAGGGCCGTGGTGAAAAAGCTTCTAATGGACTTCACTAAGACCACGACTTCTTACACATGGGTGGCACAGACAATATTTTTGTTGCTATGAGAATGTACAAATAGACCAAGCAATTTATAGTGACACTTATACAAGCCCAAAGACGCACAAAGACTGAAAACAATAAACTGAAACGGTGAAATTGAAAGAAAAATACAAGCGATCGTAATTATTTAATGTACATACGAATTGAATAATAGAGTGAAACAATACAAGAAATATTACGTTGGCAGTAAAGTCAGATTGGGCACGTACCCAAGAGAGAAAAACAACTTAGAGAAAAAATACGTAGGTGTAATTTTACTCAGATGACAGATATGATACCCAAGTGAAACTTGGTGAGAAAGCGGAGCATTTGGTTGCCGCAGTTAGTGCGCGTGCGTGGGATAAACCACGTGTCATCAAAACGAATGTTGGGAAAAACCTTGCGGTGGTTCAGGACAGCAATAATTCTTAGTAGTATGACGCCTTTTAATTCTGCGTGATAACATTTCACAAGCATTTGGGCAGTAGTATTTTGGTAGTCAGTATGTTCAAGCCATGGAATACAGCACTGGTGTGACTGAAATAAAAAAAAAACATTTACAAAGGCACGAACGGCCCTTTTCTGTATGACGTGTAATTTGCAGATATTTATTAACGTTGCCGTACCCCGAAACAGATGACAGTAGTTAGCGCGAGATAAAGAGGTAAGAAGTTTCACTGCCTTGATATTGATAATTGTAATTTAACATTCAAAAACTACCATATTATTATGAGAGACGCCGTAGTGAAGAGCTCCGGAAATTTCTACCACCTGGGGTTCTTTAACGAGCACAGAAATCTGATGTTCGCACTACGTTAGGTTGCGAGAAACGCACCCGCGATAATATTCCCGGCATTCTTTATATAGCGCCAGATAGCTTATCAGTATGTGTGTTCTAAGAAGTGTATTCATTGCAAGTAATTCCCAGACACTTAATACGCTGTATTATTCAAAGTTCTGAACCACCATGTTTTAACGGGGCTTGATAAGGGGTTCGTTTATTTTTTAGCTTTTATTTAGCTTTTGTTTTTAGCGTTTATTTAGCTTTTGTTTCTGAAGTGTTTCTATTTAAACAGTTGATGCTTGTACACATAGACAACCTCGCCAGTACGTCATAGGCGTCATTAAGCTCCAATAATTTTCATCTTATACAAGAGAGGTTGTATCATCTGCGTATGTTTATTTATATGTATTTATTCATTTACTCACTTATTTATTTATCAGTGCAACCTACATCGCCCCAGTGGGTAATTTTGTAGAGTGGTGAGGAAAAAAAACATTATAAAACATACTACATTTTTTTAAATGTCTGAATTTTAAAATAATGTTCGTGTAAAAACAAAAATAAAAACCGAAGGCCCGCGGCTACCTTATGGCACACTTGCTGGAATTTTTCACATGTTGTAGGTACATTTGCCGATGACTACCTCCTGCTGTCGATATATTAGGTATGATTCAATAGGTGGTACGATTAGGCTAAATTGTGCTGTTTCTTCCCTTGAGATAGAAAATATTAATGAATAAATTTGCTGAAGCATTGTTACAAATAACGTCACCGCCGATCATAAGCTCAGTAGGCCTGAAGTATCACCGTTCCGGCCAAGAAGTTTGTGTAGCATAGACCGAGCTAAATATTGTTAGTCTTTACATCTCTCTTAAAGAAGTTGTTCAAGTATTTTCTTTATTGGTAAGCCAATAGACTGCTTAGTTTATCGCTAGGTTTTGAAATGTTTAAGAGTTTCATCGTTTTTGTTTTTCAGGAAGATCTCGAACAATTTATTTTTACGTTTTATTTCCCTAAAAGAAGCTTTAGTCACCCACAATTATTGCCTTTGCGCGCATGCTTGAGCTGTTGGTACGGAAAGCATTTCTCGTTAACTCTAATCAGTTAGTCAATAAAAATAATATAGGTGACTTCATGTTCTTGCTCGCAATGAACGCTTGACCGATCGGTCACGATATCTCTCGGCAAATAGTAGCCAATGTATATAATTGCTCTTTGAGTTGGAAGGGTTCGTAATTTTAGGTTTTGTTAATCGACATACATATACAAATATGCCCACAGATGGGTGCGCTTAGTACACTTAACAAACATTTTGAAGTTTGATTTAGTAATGAAGAAATATGCTAATGTCGCACTGTTTTTGTCAACGTGGGTTACGATAGTGATAGCATTAGAAAAACGATTTGATTGAACTTGACAGAGTTCAAACTGACTTTCTAATGCTTCCACAACCTCGATACTGACGGTCCCCTGCAAGATATAGCTTACTACCAGTGTTTCCAGTCCAACTTAAGTATGTATAAAAGGATGTTAAGAAATTCGAATCGTCACCACTAGGAGTGTGGTATAACACACCATAAACAAACCATTTGTTTGGAAACTCAATATTTCATGATTAATAGGGACATACGATAAAAATTTGAACCAGTCGAAGTTCTACTGAAATTATAGTTATCATCGGAACACCACCTCCTATTCTTGCTGCGTGATTCAGAAAGGAGGTTGCAAAGCCGGGTATCACTCCAGATTTGTTCTCGTACCTTGTTTCCGTAATCATATATAAGAACATGAGGTTCAGCAGTTCAAATAAGAACGGTTATGGGGTCTTTTTTTTATTTCGTGGAGATCGTGCGTTAAAAAGAATAAAGAAAATGCAGTTCTTTTTCTTGTAAAGCAATGTGCCTAGGTTTCTGGTTAATTTATTCATCGCACTATATCTGCACAGTTGTGTGCTGCAGTTTTATTCTCGACAGGTGAGCAAAAGGTATGGTTACTGTCTTGTGTTTCCAATGAAAACTAACACCAACACGTTTCCAAATATCTGAGTGCTCAGAAAAGTGGTTGACGAAAATCTGCTATGACCGACCTATGATGTTCACCAATAAATATACGAAGGTGTCTTGCTATCCTTCAGAGGATCGAATAATCAAGTTTTCAATATCTTGCATAACACTGCATCAGCGTAAGCTACTCTGTCTCTAATGATTGCTAAAGAATGCGTACTAAAAACAACTCGTTGCTGATGCGTGAGATTGGTTTATGAGAAACTCACATTCTTGTCCGCCTATTTCACATTCCACTATTTGTATGAAGAATGATTTCTCGTAAATTATGTAAGAAAAGTGAACAAGCCAAAGCCATACATACATACCACCTTCTAGATAAAACATATATATATATATATATATATATATATATATATATATATATATATATATATATATATATATATATAAAAGTAGAATCCTGTTTAGGAAACAAATCAGAGCACTCTTAATTGGCAATAGGAGCCTAATGTAATAACTGTGCTGAGAACACAATTCCGACCCCATACGATTCCCACGTAAGTTCATCGCGCTAAATCTTGGTCAGTCATTTTTAATATACAAAGAAAATGCTTTGTCTGCGATAGCTGTCTTGAAATCTGACAGTATCAAAGAGACAATAGCAAATTTATTGACATTGACAGCAAATTTATTGACAGCAAATGATTGACAGCGAATTGACATTGACAGCAAATATATTTGCATTGATAATATTGACCTTATTGACATTCACAGCGCAAAAGGTAGGTAGACCCTAATCCGTGAAAATGAAATCATTGTCTGCTTATCGAATCAGCGATTCAGCCAATGTCAACAATATAGGAAAAATTGTGTAAAAACCCATGTAGTACCACACGCTCACTCCATCGCGCTATTTAAACATGAAACTTTCACCTTGATCTTTTCCTATGTAATATTCCTATAATGGTCAAAACTACGACCTTCGAGCTTTTAGAGAACAGTTTGTCAATGAAAACAATTTATTGTTTGGTCTTAGTGTTCCGATAGCCTCCTAAACGACCACCGAAAACTTGTTTCTCTTGGTTTAGTGCGACCACGTGTTTCAAAACTAGTTCTCCGAAAGCCCACAAAGCGAGCAAACGCGATTCAGCCAAGCGACACCTCTGAAGGTATTTTAGGATTAGGTTCGAGTATGCGTGACTAAGTTCGGCATGCTACCAATAACTTTCCCCATCAGGGGTTCTCTTATTTGAGTAGAACCGGTCCACTGCCCGATGATTTCTGACAAGGGAACTTGGCACCCTCAACACACCAAACGTGGCAGAGCGAGCGGCCGTGCTCAACGCATTTTTGAAGGTGCGCAGCCAGAGTAAAAAATAAACAAAGCAACAGAAGAGGGGCGCATATTCGTCAAGTTCCGCATCTCTGTAGATGAGGGTGTTAAGCATGCTGCACCTGCATATGTCAGTCGGTTTGTTCTGTCGTAGTGAGAAAATCGAGGGAGAAAAAATACGCCAGGCTAGGCTGCATGCCCGAGTACAAAGAATACTGACTCACAAGAGCATTTTTTGGGGTTGGGGGGTAGGGGGTCTCATATTTTGAGTTCGGGCAGCCTAGTGAGGACAATGGTGGAGCCAGGGCACTGTCTAAAGAAATTCAGTGTACATGTTTCCCACTTAAAAAAAAAGAAAAAAAAAACGATGGATGCACAGCGTTTTCTAGAAAGCGAACCTGGGACCTCGTTCGATGGAGGAGGTTTTTTGCCCCTTGACTGACCAATGAGGACGCGCATTGGCCCCGGCTTGCTCCAGAGGTGGAGGCATAAAATAACGTCCTTGCGTCTCATCTAAGCATTCTTGTCTACCGAGTGAACGAAGCAGCAGCTCGACTTTCATTCCTCTGCAACCGTTGACGCCTTGGACATGGAATACCCGTGCGTCGTCGACATGGATTCACCGTCAACGAGATCGGCTGAGCTTGGTGGATGCGACGACGGCCTTGAGCAGGCTAGGTAAGCTTGACCTTTGATTACGCTACTTGAAATTTTTAATCGAACTGATCAAGCTCAACTTCGTGGATGCTGATGAAATAGCGAAGCTGATGGTCTTCGCTTCTTCAGCTTGGCGCACTTCACTTCACTTTATTTCCTTAAAGACCCCACAGGGGGGGGGGGGGTGTTACATAAGGGGTGGGTTGTACAACAAAGATACAAAAGCCACAGGTTAACATTGCAGATGCATTGACACACTTTGAATAAAACGTGATGGACAGGTGATTGAAACAACATCGTGGGGAAGGTCATTCCATTCTTTGGCGGCGCGGCAGAGAAATGATGCAGAAAATGTTGAGGTGCCAGATCGGGGTCGGAAGACTTGAAGTGGGTGGCCAGTGCGGGGAGAAATCCGTGCGGCGGGAGCGATGTAAGGTGGTTGGTGGAGTGAGCTGTGATACAACTTGTGGTACAGTGACAACGTAGCAATTCTGCGTCGAAGGGAAAGACATAATAGACCGGATTCATTTTTAAGGGATGAAACACTGACATCGTAAGAATAAGAAGAATGAATGAAGCGAGCGGCACGATTTTGAACTGCTTCGATAGCATTGATCAGATAAACTTGGTGAGGGCTCCAGATGGGTGATGCGTATTCTAGTTTGGACCGGATTAGCGACTGATAGGCCACAAGACGAACGTGATACGGTGAGTGACGTAGGTGACGTTTTAGAAATCCTAATGATCGGTTGGCTGATGAAATCATGTTAGTGATATGCGTTCGCCAGGAAAGATCAGGGGTTAATGTTACACCAAGATACTTATAGGATACGGCTGTTTTGACTGGCATGTTAGCAATTTCATAGGAAAATTGGAGTGGGTTTTTGCGGCGGTGGAAGGAACTAATTTGCATTTGTTAGGATTAAGGGTCATAAGCCAATGGTCACACCAGTTTAATACTTCATTAAGGTCATTCTGTAGTGCTGCTTGATCAAAAGTGTTGGTTATTTTGCGGTAGATGACACAATCATCTGCAAACATACGAAGGTTGCAGGATAAATTGTTAGGTAAGTCGTTAATGTAAATTAGGAACAAAAGCGGGCCAAGGACAGATCCCTGTGGCACTCCAGACCTAACAGGAAGCGAGTTAAATTTGACGTTGTTAACGAAAACAAACCGAGAGCGGTTAGTCAGAAATTGAGCAATCCAATTAAGAAGTTCAGCTGGTAGATTTATTTGAGAAAGTTTTTTTAGTCGGCGCTGGTGAGGAACTTTGTCAAAAGCTTTAGTGAAGTCAAGAAAAATAGCATCAGTTTGGAGGTTACCATCGAGGTTAGCATGCAGGTCGTGAAGGAAAAGGGCTAGTTGGGTTTCGCATGAGCGGCCTTTTCGAAATCCGTGTTGAGAGGAATGAAAGAAATTGTTAGAATCAAGAAAATGCATGACATGAGTGTATATGACATGTTCCATGAGTTTGCAACACACGCTGGTTAGTGATATGGGACGATAATTTAACGGGCAGTCTCTTTTACCTGTCTTGTGAACCGGAATGACCTTCCCACACTTCCAGTCGAGAGGCAGAATACCTGAGGAAAGTGACTGGGAAAACAGCAAAAACAAAAACTCGGCTGATATGTGCTTTGTGTTCTTTAACAGCTTGGATGTAATTTCGTCGGTACCCGCCGAGGATGACAGTTTCATTTTTTCCATTAAAGACAGGATACCATTGAAACCTATGTTAAAGGGTGGCATTTCAGGCAGATTAACAGAGACTAATTCAATTTCAACGGGGTCAGGTTCATTCGTAAACACAGACGAAAAGGCGGCATTGAATATATTGGCACATTCTGAACAACTTAATTCTTGACCAGTATCATTAGTAAGGGTGATGGGGGGCGTGTTAGGAGGGTTTATTATTTGCCAGGAACGCTTCGGTGAATCAGCAAGAATTTTCGGAAGTTCCGTATGAAAAAATGAGTACTTGGCGTTTCGCACTTCACTTGAATATGCTTTCTCGGCAACCTTGTATTTTTCCCATGCAGAATCAGTGTTTTTATTCTTCGCAGCCCGAAAAAGGCGTTTCTTCTTATTTTCAAGCCTTTTTAATGTTTTAGTAAACCAAGGTTTTTGGCGGGTGGGACGAAAGCTTATTTTAGGGATAAATTGGTCAGCTAGCTGGTTTAACTTGTTTTTGAAGATTAACCAGTTATTGTTAATGGGTCGCTCCCAGAAACCATCACGGAACGTCGGAAGAAAAACTTCAAGTTCTCGAGTGATGGCCGCGTAGTTTACCCTTGTCATATAACCTAATAGTTTTAGTGCAGGCTTGGCGCATTTCAGGAACGAAGGTAAAATTAGCGTGAATGACCTTGTGGTCACTTACTTCATCAAGATATGTTATAGAAGAAAGGCTCTCAGGATCAGTTGTTAAGATTAGGTCAAGAATGTTAGCAGTATCTCGAGTAGCACGTGTAGGTTGCGTTATCAACTGAGTGAGATTAAAGTTGAGGCAAACATCAAGGAATAACCACTTGAATGCATAACCACTTGAATGCTTCGAAAGACTGAGATGGGTAGTATGGCAACTTTTCGTAAACACAGTTTGTTAAAGTGGCCATATAGATAAGCGCATTGAAGACACCGTGGCTTTCAACTTCGGGTTTCAGCTGTTTAGGACGCCGCGTTAACTAAAAGAATTAATCTGTGTCGGCACGTCAACATTGTGAATAGTTTTATTGTTCCTCCTTTGCTTATTTATTTGAATGGCAAAAACAACATTCATGAAAGTACGCTTTTTTTCATAACCATAGTTATGTTTTATTGGAAAGATTTTGAGATGAGTAGTATTTTAACTTTTCATTAAACACAGTTTGTTGAAGGGCCCCTAAACCCTCTCCGATATTTTCCGAAACATTTCAAGTAAACAAGCGCATCGCGTGCAGAATGCCGTCGTGATTACTGATGCCACCGCTGCAGCATTACAGGTAGTGGGTGCGCCACAATTTGCAAAAAAAAAAACAATAGCTTTTTATTTCCGTTCAAAGCCACTGACATGTGTGACATCATCAGTGAAACTTGATGACGTCACCACTTTTATGTTTGCGATTGGCCAAACGACAGCCGACGACTTCCGGTCACTCTGCTAGCAGCTTTCCGCGCGCACCTTGCTGTTCTTGGTCGTGTTGCCGCTTGCAAATCGACATCTGCGGCCCGTAACGCAACCGCCAAGTCGCTAGCGAAGGGCACGGGCCGGCCAGACAGCAACAGCGGTTAGTCAACGATCAGTGCACCCAGATGACACACACGCAACACAGTTGACGGCGAGCTGGAGCGTCGGAGTGGCGGAACGCGGCAACCAGAAGTATAGATGCTGTCTCGAACGGCGCATCAGCGGTGACGTTTGCCACGCGAGATATGGAGGGACTTTCAGCTGACTCAGCGAGGAGGTGCCAAGCGGTTTTGGAAGAGGGTAGCGTAGGGCAAAGGGAAATGAGGAATCGTCGCATTTCGATCATCTACCGCGGGTAACTCCGCTATTACGGAACCGTTTCGAAAAATTCTCACGGCTACGTGTTCGTTGTAAACTCGAGCACAAATTTCGACCGCTGGGTGAATTAGGGGCCCTTTAAAGTGGCCATATAAATAAGTGCATTGAAGGCACCATGGCTGTCACCTTCAGGTTTCAGCTGTTTAGGGCACTGCGTTAACTAAAGAAACCAATCTGTGTCGTCACGACAACATTATGAATAGTTTCTCCTTTACTTATTATGAATTTTTCCTTCTTTACTTTTTTATTTGAAATGCAATGACAGCATTCACGAGATTAGGTTTTTTTCATAACCATTGTTATGTTTCATTGTCTTGCAATAACTCCCCCACACACTGTGGGATAGGTATACTATTCTCAGATCTCTGCAAAGGTGTTGATAAAGTCGCTCCTAGGAAACTCGCTTCCCATTTTCGATCAACTTGTGCTCAAGAAATATATTGTGTTTTAAAACGAACAAACACAATGTAATGTGTAACAGAACGGATGAAATTTCGGTCCATATCTCGTGCACCATTAGAACAGTTCGTTAGGTCTTTTACTTCCTATTTTATACTCATCACATAGTTAGTGTTCGTAATGCCGATGCATAACCGAAGTTGTTTGCCTATTAACATGCTTTGTATAAAGAAACTAGAAATTCTACTAACACAAGAAGCACAAGCCAAAGTTGGGCTAACTGGTGGTGTTTGCTGGAATGTAAAACTAGCGCAAAAATTTTGACAAAGGCGGTAGAAGAAATGAGAACGTCTTTGTATTTATGTTTGTGCTGTTTTTAAATCAAAACTGGCACCTCAAGGAACAATAAAAAAATTCTAGGCAATATACAAGAATTGAGTGCAAAAGTCAGAAACGTAAAAAACAAAATCAAGAAAACTTATCAGTGGTGCTTTTTCTGAAATCAGGATCTTATCCCGTATTGTATTTGTATGTTTTACTGGTGGAGAGGCGCTGGAAGCTGTAAAGGAATGTCTCTACAAAGGAGAGTATAGTAAGCGTGTAGCGGAGCCATGACAGTGACATAACTAGAAGAATAATGATAGGGTGGATCACAATCGGCAAGCATTGTCAAAAAATTATGAATGGCAATCTAACACTGACCCTCAAGAGATATATACTCATTAGCTGCATTTTGCCGGTACCCAAGTATGAAGGAGAACCCTGGAGTCTTGCGTATAGGGTTCAGCTTAAATTGAGGACGACACAGCTAGCGATGGAAAGGAAAATTATAGGTGCAACCTTAAGAGACAAGAAGAGATCAGAGTGGGTCAGGGAACAAACCGTGTTTCAGGATATCATAGTTGAAATCAAGAAGTGGACATGGGCCGGGCACTTAGCACGTATACGTATAGGCAGGATAACCGCTGGTCATTGAGGGTAACTGACTGGATGCCCAGAGGAGGCATCCGCACGAAGGGGAGACAAATGTTAGGTGGGCTGATGAGATTAGAATGGTCGCAGGTATAAGATGGCAGCAGAAAGCACGAGCCCAGGTTGATTGGCGAAGCACTGCGAGGCCTTTGGCCTGCAGTGGCCGTAGTGAAGTTTATGATAATAATGATGCATTTTGGAAAAGGAGGCTGCTTCAGCGAGGTAACCAAGTTGTGGGGACCACAAGTGGCACAGAGTTTCTCAACTGGGGAGTCAAATGTTCATAGTAGCACACCCTTCTTCCTATCATCTCAAAGTGTAAAACTGCCTTGGCGCAACCCACCCCACTCCCTTCTTCTTAAGTGTTCCCGAGAAACTATACTCTTGGAAAGCTTTTCTTCGCAATGAAGGGGAAGCTACAGGGGTAAAGCTACCGCTCATTTGCTCTCCCGTGAAATAGCAAGATTCGTCTCGCGTTATCAATGACAGCCACGTTCGAATGGGAATATTGCTTACAATTTTCGTCTACTTCGACAGACACTTGTAAGGGATATTCGTCTCAAGCTTCTTCTCCGAGTCGACGAAATAACGGTGGATGACGAGAGCTCACGCGAACACGGAGACTGAATTTTGACAGCCGGGTGCACACAAAACGTGTGACATTCTCACATGTGCAAAAACGCGAAATGCACCACATAATGCACATATGAATACTACCTTGGTGAATGCTGCATCTCTTTATAAACAGTTTCTTTCATACTTTTAACGCGGCAAATTTGGGCGCCATTATGTGTCTATATTCTCCTGTGGTGGCACAGCACATTTCAGCTCCATATAGCCTTCCCTTGAATGACAAAAACGATATCCGCAAATCGGCTACCCACCCGTGCGCACGCGTATGCTGGGGACGGTGTTGCCTCTTATATAGTTTGTGGAAGGATGGGAATGCCGGCTCATATGCGCATAGAGTTAGGAAAAGGGAACAATGCACGAATAAATCTCTGCGTCATAGGCAGACTCGCAACTCATTCGTCGTCACTTGAAAACAGATACAACCAGATCTTTCATTCCAACTTCACCGGAGATATTGGCGTCATGTCGGACTTCGTGAGTCATTGGCAGACTCATAAGTCAACTAATATCACTAGAAAGAGGTCATAAAGCGACCAGATATAACCAGTTCTTTCAATCCGTCTTCGCAAGAGATAATGGCGTCATGCCAGACTGAGTTCCAAGCGACGGTGTCTGTTATAAACCTTCTCGTTATCACAGACACTGGTGTTCTTAATCTTCTCTTTGCCCTAGATACTAAAAAAAAAACTCCGGATTGTGTATATCCGACCAATTTATGAAAAGGTACGCAGAATCGTGCAGCACATATCTCGGCAGCATTTTCCACAAATCGCTTTCAACATCAAGACTACCAGAAGATTATTCTAATTTACAAATTAGGATATAAATTCGCAGAATCTTATTTCAGACCGATATCTTTAACAAGCATGGTATGCATACTACTCGAACATATATAGTTTAAAGCAGTGATTTTTTTTTTCGAAAACGAAGGCATCCTGTCTCCCAGCCAGCATGGTTTTCGTAGGGGTTTATCCGACTACAATGCAGCTTTATTTTTATTATTTATAATACCCTCAGGGCCAACAAGGCATTAAAGAGGGGTGTGGGTAAATACATGAAAAATACCAATAAAACAGTGCAATAAATACAAATAAACAATACAATAATTACAAATAAAACAATACAATAAAAGACAGATATTATTAACATTTCTGCAGAATGTATAAAAAACAGTTATTACTAAATATACAAAAACAGAAGCAATAAGCATAGGTAACAAATTTTCATGGTTATACAATGTTAGCTAATGTTTCGTGGAAAAGTTTGAAGTCAGTAATGGTTGCGACATTCGGGGGAAGGCGGTTCCAATCATGAGATGTGCGGGGAATAAATGACTGAAAGAAAGACCTAGTGTGACATGATGCGATTCCTACTTTATTGCGATGATCAACACAGGTTTGAGATGTACAGAGGCTGGAGTATCAGGTCATTATGAAGTGTAGGGTGATAGAAAATTTATGAAACAGCGAAAGACGGGCGATTTTTCGTCGGAGAGGCCAATGGAATAAGTGATAAATTATTTTTCATTGAAGTCATACTTGCAGTGCGGTTGTAGTTAGAGAGGATGAACCTAGCAGAAGTTATTTTGTACTAGTTCAAGAGATGTGATGAGATTAGCATGACTGGGATCCCATATGGCGGATGCCATATTCGAGTTTGGGGCGTATGAGAGACTTAAGAGTACTAGTTTCAAGGAAGAGGGTGCTTTGGAGTAGTTACGTCGTAAGTAGCCGAGCATGCGATTAGCATTGTCAATCACGTACTCTACATGAGTTGTCCAACTTAAGTTATTTGTGATGTGCACGCCAAGATATTTATAAGACAGGACGGAATCTAAAGGAACGTTGTTTAGGTGGTAGGTGTTATGATTCGAGTTAGTTCTTGATACGTGCATTATCTTACATTTCTTAATATTAAGTTCCCTTAACCAGATATTACACCAATTAGCTATATTATTTAGGTCAGTTTGAAGTGTTTTAGTATCATCAACATTGCTGATTTCGCGGTAAATAACAGATGTAAGTTAGAAGTTATTGAAGAAGTTAGATCATTAATATATACAAGAAATAATAAAGGTCCCAACACTGAACCTTGAGGCACACCGGATTGTACTTCAGTGAGTGGTGAATGATGGTCGTTAGCAGTTACGAATTGGAAACGATTAGAGAGAAAATGTTCTATCCATTTAAGAAGGTTAGTGTCGATATTTAGCAAGCTTAGTTTAGAGGCAGTAATTTTTGGCAAACCTTGTCAAATGCTTTGCTAAAATCCAAAAAAATACTGTCAGCGCAAGATGATCGATCCAGGATTTGATGCAGATTATGAGTAAACGAAGCAAGCTGTGTCTCGCAGGAATACTGTTTTCTAAAACCATGTTGCGCTTTAGCAAAGTATGAGTTAGACTCTAGAAAGTTAGCAAGGTTCGAGAAGATTACATGTTCTAATAATTTGCAACAATTACTTGTTAGTGATATGGGTCGGTAATTAAGAGGCGAGTTTCTGGGGCCAGATTTATAGATTGGAACCACCTTCCTTATTTTCCATTCCTTTGGAAGTTGACAAGTACTCAATGATTGTTGAAATATTTGACTTAGTATCATTAAACTAGCTACGTTAGTGCTTTTAAGAAATTTGCTATTAATGTCATCATAGCCAGGAGTGGAGTGGAACGGTAACTTATCTATTAGTTTCAATATTCCAGGTACCTCAATAATTACTGGATCCATGGGCATGTAATTATAGCGGTGCGCATAAGGAAGTATGATGTTGGCGGATTCGGAGTACTGGCTTGAAAATGAATCATTAATAGCTGATGCGCACATGTTATCAGGGAATATTATTTCCAGATGAATCTTCTAGTGATATGGTGTTGTTAGTGGTTGGGTTAATCATTTGCCAAAACTTTCTAGGGTTATTTTTCAATGTTTCAGGTAGTGTTCTAGTTAGGTAGTTGTTTTTGCAGTTTTTAGAGCTCTTAAGTAGGCGTTTGCAGCAGATTTGTAAGTTGTCCAGCGCTAAGGTGAAGCCGAGCTTTTAGCTAAACGAAAGAAACGCTTTTTTCGATTAGATAGGCGTTTTAGATGACTGGAATACCACGGCGCTTGGGGATTGGAAATGAGTGTGCGATTAGGGATGTACTTCTCTATCAATTTATAGACTGTGCATGCGAACAGATCCCAGTTAGATTGAACGGAACGAGATTCAAATCTCTAACAAAATTAACGTAAAAGTGAGTTAGCTCATTATTTATTGCTGCGAAGTTAGCTTTCGGGTAGCATCGTATGCGTTTCTGCTGTTTAGTCTTTTTACTAGGGCTAATATTGATAAAAAGTTTAGCGAGACGTGTTCGCTGATTCCTGGTAAGTATGTAATGTCGGAGACAAGGTCAGGATGCGTTGCTAGTATTAGGTCGAGAGTGCTTGCTGTATTGTAATTCTTGTGGCTTGAGTTACTAACTGATTCAAGCAATAAACGGAGCATGTATTCAGAAAATCTTCACTCTGCTGTGAAAAGGGGGAATTACGTATCGGCATTGTGTTCCACGTTATGTTGGGAAAGTTGAAATCTCCGAGTAAAAACATAGGTAAAGAAGGGAAACGAGAGCTTACTATGTTGATGGAGTCATGCAGTTCGTTAACAAATGAGGATGGTGAGGAAGGTGATCTATAGCAGGTACCTAGAACCAGTTTACAGCTACCCAAAGTTAGTAAAGCCCAGGTTATTTCTAGTAAACTGTTAACTTGGATTGGTGATGATGGTATGTCCTTCGAGACCGCAAGTAGTACGCCTCCTCCTTTATGCTCGCTGCGGTCGCAGCGATATACCATAAAGTTGTTTGCCTCGTGAAATATTTCTGAGTCTGTTGTTTGTGGGGAAAGCCACGTTTCAGTTAAAGCTACTATTTTCGCATCGCATGTATCTATAATGGATGAGAGGGCACAACGTTTATTGAGAACACTTCTGGCGTTAGCAAAGAATACAGATACCGGATGCGATGATATGCCACTACCCCTCCTTTCTCCCTACAGTGAGGCATTTCGCCCAGTGGAGTCTCCGCGACCTGATTGGTTGCCACGCGATCGCATTTCTTCAACGCGATCAATTTCAAAGTTGTAGTAAAAACGTTTATTATTCATGAGCAATTTGTTATAGCGCAGTTTAGACTGCGGGCGCCCAGGATTGTTCTTTGCAAATTCAATTAGTTTTTGGCGAGAAGTGCGGGTACGTTGACGAAAATCTTCCGTCACTGAAATGTTCTTTTGTTTCAGCTGGTTACGAAGTGACAAAACTTTTTCTCTGGTCTTGTAGTTGGAAAATTTGGCTATTATGGGGCGGCATTTGGCAGGTGCAAACAGGCCAAGTTGGTGTGCGCGATCAATTGACTCTGTGCAAAAAGATTCAACTACTTCATTTATCGCTGCTGAGAGCTTAGCTTCAGTTTTGTTCCAGGTTTCTTTAGCGTCAGCTATACCATGAAAGATTAGGTTGTCACGCCTAGATCTGTCCTCAATCTCATCGAAGCGTGTTTGATAGTTATTACTTTGGTGCGTTAGACCAGATATCGACGCGTGTATTTCTGATAAATCTTTGCCAAGTTGATCAAGGTCCTTCGATTTTTCTTCGAGTTCGTATAGTCTTTTTTTATGCCGGTTATTTTTGTTTCTATGTTTTGTTGCCCGTTTTTAATTGCTTTAACTTCAGCAGCTAGTTCGGTTTGCACTTTCGAACTTTGGAGTGAACGGCTGTGTATATCTTTGAGTAGTTTAAACATTGCTTTCATCTGCTCGGCAGGATTTTCTGGTAACGAACCATTATCAAGTACGTTTTCAGAGCGCGTGTTAGGTCCCGGGTTAGTTTCAACATCTCCAGATTGTAGGAGCAAAAAAAGCATGAAAAAACAGTCGCATACAACTTCATACAACACTTTTGCGCACGGAAACAGTAGCAAAAACGGGTTGTCTGATTTTTTAGCGTATAGAGAAAACTTTGTACACAACTGCATAATGAAAAACCGGTGGTTAGAAGCCATGCAAAGCGCACAGTTTCCGTGCCCACTGAAAGGCAAATCGATGCGCCGTGCGCTTATGTAGACCACGGGAGGGTTTGGCGACGCCGATGCGGCTGGGAACCCGAAGTAGAGTCCTTCTGTCGCAGTGAAATTGTAAAAAATTTCATCGTCAACCCTGTTGTCCGGTCCGTACGAGGGTGGCAACTTCATCACTATCTCCCACGAACACACGTGGGCCGCCGACGAGCACGCTATCAGGAGAGTCAGCAGATTCTGCATGATGAAAAACCGGTGGTTAGAAGCCATGAAGCGCACTGTTTCCGTGCCCACTCTGAAGCTAACTGAAGTCATACACTATTTTCCGCTAGGTACTGAATGTCACAGTTAAAGGGACATTGTTTTACTTGATTTTTCAAAAAAAAATTGACTGCGCGTTTTCCACACCCTTCAAATGACTAAACTAAAAAAACTTATCGGAGACAGAGAAATTGTTGATTGGGTGCGTGAGTTTTAAAGATGATAGTCTTTCTTGAGAAGCTTCGACGTAAAAATTTCGATCTGACTGTCTGTACATTTGTCTGTGTGTCCGCCCCTAATTGTACCTTAAACGGCACCAGACAATACCCCAAACGGCCAACCCCATCCACAGCGCCCGCCAATATTGCTCAAGGTTGAGCGTTTCAAAGAAAAAGTGATTTTCAATTAAAAAGCAATTATTGCGCATATACGAGGCACCATAACAACACCTCAACATTCTCTATGTGTGTATCTTAGTAGAAAAGGCATGTACAAATAATTATAAGGACCATACGTTTATCACGTTGCGCAAACATTGCAACGCTTGCGCTAAAAGTCGTTTCTAACGCATTGCTAAGGGAACATGGTTGTGACACCTACCCGTCGCCTTGAGTTCTACACCTTACCACCGCGGAGACGGGTGCGCAGTGGGCGCGTGCTTCGTTTTCCAAGATAACTGCTAGATGGCGCTCATGTCTCACGTGTGACGTGGCTTGATGCGCTCATTCGCCTCCGCTGCATGCTCGAGGCACTTTAACACAGCGCCCCCAGAATACCATTCGCCAATTTTCTTGCGCAAAACATAAAATAAACGTTTTTTTCGCTCTCTCCAAACGCAAGACTATCGTCTTTCGACAACATTTGCAATTGAACATGCATATACGGGGCCAAGTTTTTGTGTAATAGATATCAACTTGTTTTAACGTCAGTAGTGACACGTGGTTCTTTGTGGGGCCCTTTCTATTTCTTGTGCATAATAATTGCCTATCTACTAATACAGACTGTAAAATAATGTTATTAGCGGATGACTGTACCTTTTATAGAGAGATTAGAAAGGACCACGATCCCTCCTCGCTCAGCAAATGACTTTATACGCTATTTCCGAATGGTGCTCAGACTGGCAGATAACAATCGATGGGGAAAAATCACCTTGTATGACGATAACGAGGAAAAGGGAGCCTTCACGATTTTGCTACACTACAAAGGGCAGTGCTCTGACCAGCGTACACAAACACATATGCCTAGATTAAACAGTTCTTTACATGTGTTCAGTAAACAATCATGTTTTGAAATATACTTTTTTTACTGTTGCCCTCTGTGAATAAAATATGTTGGCCCCTCACATCACTAACATTGAGTCATTCTCTCAGTTTGAGCCACACATGAAAAAAACTCTTACGTTTTCAAATGGCCAATGACATGAGTAATGAAACTAGTACGTACTTGCATGTTCTGTAAGAAGCCATATACGCAGCCTTATTGCTGCACTTACCATTTTTATGAGCTTGTATTTTGTTTATATATTATGTAGGGTAAATATTTATCATCTACAAAGTGTCTAGTTGAAGCTCCTCTTGTTTTTTGTATTACTGATTTTTACCATAACGAGCAATCATACTGTCTGTACTGTCTGACCACCTGCTATGGTCTCACCAGAGACTGGCAGTCTTGCCAATAAATACGTAAATAAAGTCGCAATTACATCACTCGTGTTGCTGCACTGGTATGTGTTGAGTCTAACATTAGTCTTTTTTTTCATGTCCAGAACAAGTGGTGTAACTGAGACGTCAGCTAGCACCGATGGAACAACTGACAACAGAAATGGGACCATGGGAGAACAAAGCGCAGCGGCACTTCCTTCAGGTGCAGCAGCGTCTAGCATCGATGATCGCGCAGCAAGAAGGAAAACAACGACTTACCCCAACAACTATCTTTATGCGCTCAATTTGCACCGGCACTGTCGCATTTTACCGCCAGTGACGCTGCTTGTGAAGCATGTCGAAGACGTGCAGGCTGAATTCCGAAATATCTCAATCGATATGCAAACGCCGTGCACGATGACGGACACGGAGCCCTGTTGGGTGTTATATAACTTAAGCACGTTCAACCACATCCTGCAGCAGGCCTCCATAGAGGTAACAGAAATCGAACCACGCAGACTTTTGATCCACAGTTTACGTGACCACATGTTCTCAAGCAGCGAAAGTGCTATCGTCAAAGCCTGCATACTACTGGACTTGCTCTTGAAGACGCACAGATGCGTACATCAGTTGTTTCTGTGCTCCCATATCGTGGACAGGTCGTGGTGCGCAGAGATGCTTTCCGTCTCGCTGGCATCGAACACAAGCATCAAGCATGTGATGACGGAGGGTCAATGCGTCCTTCTGTACACACCAGGGCACCCGCTGATAGACTCGATTTGCAAGATGTCTTCTTCCCTGGAGAGCCTGCGCATCACGGGCCTTCATCTCGGAGCAGTCACTACCGAACGACTTGGTGCCATGATAGCGAAAATGAAGAGTTTGCGCAGTGTCGAGTTCACGAAAAATTGCATACCACGCGGGGCTGGTGAGGAGCTAATGAAGGGAATGTGCAAAAACAGCAACCTTGAAGCCGTTTCGCTCGCTCATGCTGCCATCGGGAGAAGCGGAGCACGTGCACTGGGAGACTACCTTGCCACACCTTCCAAGCTGCGAGAGCTGTCGTTGTCGTCTTTGGAGGAGTTTGACCAAGAGCAGATGGCGTTCATTACAGAGGGGTTGAAGACTAACATAGGACTCGAGATACTGGAGATTGAAGAACTATACGCTGCTTCTGGCACCATGGTGAGCTTCGCAGAAGTTCTAAAGAGCCACACATCTCTCAAGTACTTGGCGGTCACTTGCTGCCACCTCGTGGAAGCGGATGCCAATTCTTTTGCGGTCCTTCTGGAATGCAACACCAAGCTGCTGAAGCTGGACTTGAGCGGCAACGCAATCAATGATGCCGGAGCGATCCGGTTAGCCCAGTCGTTGAAGTGTAACGGGAGCCTGCAGAAGCTTGACCTCTCGCAGAACTCCATCTCCTATCCGGGGGCTGTTCCACTTGCCGAGGCAATGGCCAGCAACGGTGCCCTAAAAGAGCTCGCGCTGTTGGGCGTCTCAGACGAAAAGAAAGAAAGGCCTATCGCGGCAGCGTTAAGTCGCAACGGCGTCCACGGCCGCGTGATAGTCCGCCATGAGAGCATCACCAGTGTCCTTCAGCTCGCGACGGGCGTTTCTCAAAACGCGACCTTGGTCACGACGCTACACTTAGATGCCTCCATCATCGTCAACGCCCATTGCCTAAAGACACTGTTCGAGTCCCTGGCCAACATCCCGTTGCTCAAGCGATTGCTGCTGGAATGTCACACCAGCTTCAATCGCACCGCCGCTGATAAGTTAGCCGAATTACTGCTCAAAACGAAAGCATTGGAGTGGATACAGATAAAGCGTTGCGACATGGACCTCGTGGCACTGCAAACAGTAATGAATGGATTGGCTGACAACAGGTCTGTGTGGCACATGGATGTGGAGTTCGGAGTCCGGAGTTTTGCGTGCACTCGTGCAATTGTGGACATGCTGAAAAGAAACTCAACGCTCATCTATTTCGGCACCTTTAGATTACAACATTTGGAACTTCAATTCCTTGCTTCCGAGCTGTGGTCCAACTACGTCTTGACAACTCTCCATGCCATATCCATTGTCTCCATGTACGGGAATCCAGATGCCAAGAAGCCCGTGTTTGAAATAAGAGAAGTGCTTCGACGCAATCGATCCTATATCAACCGAGCTGTTGAGTATGCCATGGACCCGGAGAAGTTTGGGACCCAGCGGGAGCCGGCTGCGATCTTTGACGAACTCTGCCACAAGGAGTCCTTCAAGATGGTTTTCTCGAAGCTCGTCGGCCCACACGGCGCGATTCGTGCAGTTGCAAAGGCTCGTGCGCACATCACAGAAAACCTTCTGGCCATCACTGGTGTGGCGATGCATTTCCCTGTTACCTGCTGGCCACATCCGGCGGGTTCTAGCCAAATTGACATTCTAAACACCTACTGCTGGCGTAGCATTCTTTCCTACGTGAAAGTGACAGACGTTGCAGTGTGAAGTCATGCTACCATATTACTTTTTATACTTTTTCCAATCCTTCGTCCTACTTCGTAATATTTTTAATTTTTGTGATTCACAACTCTTTTCTGTACTTGATGTGTGACTGTACATTTCAATTCTGGGCCCGTAGAACTTCATATGGATTTGACTTCGTTGATCTTCATTTTCTTATCAAAAGACTCCTTCAGCTATTCAATGTGTTAACATGTAATGAAACGGCGACTATATCCAATGTAAGGCATAGCTGATAGGTATCATTTGCAGGTCATCTGAAATGAGGCAAAGAGAGAGGTATTCGATGAATTATGTGATCGCGTGATTGCGTTCAAACGAACTTCCACTGGAGCTTTCTCAGCAAGTTCTTCAAGGTTTCTTCGCCCCACAATATCATTAGGTTCCCTCCAGAGTTTGGCAAAGTTTCCTTCACATGACAAAAATACTGCTGGTAAAAAATACATCGTTTTTTTTATTTTCTTAAGATGTTCTTCCCGTAAAAAATTTGAAATCTCTGAGCGCTGGTATGAAATTTGTGTCGCGTTTCTTGATTAATTTTCTTTAACAGCTGCCTTGTCTCTGATGGCCTCGAATCCAACTTCAACTTATATAGATTGTACACATTTAGCTTGTACACATCGGGTTACTTGTACACATCGAAGAATACTTTATTAAAATTTTGTAAGCTCTTTCAACGTTCATTTTAAATATTCTAGTCAGGTTTCGATGGCTCAATATAAATTTTTGGTCGACATAAATCTATTTTAGACAATATTTTGAAGCTCAAACCCATGCGTTTAACACAGAAGCATTCATAATTTGTAACAAAAAGATCTAACATTTCCAGAAGGCGCTGCCGAGAATATTACCAATTCTTTTCACAAAATCAAGAAAATGCTGCATGATGTCATTTGTTGGATGATAGCGCACTACAGACGTAAAACTACTGGCCTGTATGCAGAATAACTCAACGTAACTTGTGTTACTTTACATTCTTGTATTATATCACATGATACGCAATTCTTCACAAAGAAAGAGCAATCTAGACAAACTGTTCTGCCACTTAGAGACCGATATGCAATAATTTATGTCCTTGTGTACATTTACTATGTTTGTTTCGTTGTCTATGTTTGCCATGTTTTTTGATAACAAAGGTGATAATAAGTGTGCTTTGTGTCACAGTAGGATAATGATGTCATGCTATAGTGTTGTAATAAATGTGATTACACAACCATGTTCATTTTTCACAGGGTATTCCTTATTTAACGCATATACTTTTTTACTTTGAGAAACAAGCAAACTTGTGTTCATTCAAGCAAACAATTATCTAACAAAGAGTGCTGTAGACTGGAGGGGGGGGAGAGTGGGGTTCTAGTTTTCGTAATTTCGTCTTCTGATTTACTTCTTTTTCAACCGTTCACGTATATATATATATATATATATATATATATATATATATATATATATATATATATATATATATATATATATATATATATATATATGACTGCAATAGTCAGTCGAGTGTCTATATATCGGTCATTGAAGTGAAATCTTATGCATTTTCGTAATTTCTGTGCTTTTACGCCCTCAACAAACGAGAGATTCGTGCAAGGGCTCCGCAGGTATCGACCACGCGAGTTTCTTCAAGGTATATCCGAAGCTAAGAACGTGAGTCTAAAATTTTGACTCCATGCAAATGCAGCAGGCACTGCTGAGATTTTCTACGGTAACCTCTGCGTCAGCAGTCCACCACGGTAACCACTTGACCACTAAGGCCGGTATTCAGCAACACGGAAGAGTAAATATTGCACATCGTATATCGGTGACATCGTGAAAGAATGAGTGTGCCTCCATTGTAGAAATACAGGACGAAAATAATAGAGGGGTTCACATCATTGCATGGAAATGAAGGCTAAGAAAATGGTGTGATATCATAGCGAAGGCTAGCCGCTGTTCGGGTTTCATTTGATGTTGATAGTACATCTGTTTAGCTCCATTTCATAGCATGTCCCACAAATGATCGACAATTAATGCGTAGCCAGGAATGGCTAGAACACACGTAGGTAATTTGAACGCCTGAGCATTAAGTGACATCGGCAGCGTTGACCCGATGAATGCATAGAATGAACGTCATTGTCCCCACAGGAATGAAACCCCAGCATTCTGTGTGGTAATCAAGCATTCTACCACAGAACTACCTCAGGTCTCAAAACCACTTATCGAATAGACCCTAATGTTCGTGAAATGTCACTTCTGATGAGTGGTGGCTATCAATATTTATAGACGTTGCATAAGTACTGCTATTATACAGCCGTCATGTCTGGTTAACGTCAGTTTAAGTTAGGTGCCTGCACTGAAATAATTTATGTAGCAGTGCCCAGGGCTTCGATCCGCGAAAGCACAAGCGCTTCATATAAGCTTATTTCTGGGATTGCCAATACACATGCACCCGTTGCCACCGTTTCACAAGTGGAAACAACTGGCGATATAAACATGTGCAACTGTTCAACTCACGTCTCTGCATGCAACACCTGTACATATGTTTAGCGTCATTTCTTAACGTGTCACTCAACAAAAAATTACATCACGGTCACATTACTTGTACGCATGCTTTGAATAACGTCGATTCCCACGGTACTTGGAATCTGCCAATTTCTTTATGTTTTAAGGGAGCTTTGTGTTGTAAATTGGTCTCATCAATTCAATGGATAAGGCATGTTCGCAATTGGGGTACGCTTATTTCGTCTGCACCCTAGAATATTTACCCTACACCATGGTATTACCAACTTTAAATATATTCATGCTGCAAAATATGACAAGAATGCTACAAGGTGACGTCACTCATACTGCGTCAACACCATTATTTCGCCATACAAGACGTGTCGGGACTTCGAGTGAAGGAAAGAAGGAAAAGAGAAAGAAAGACAGGAAGGTCGACAACACGCGCCGGTGGTTTGCCCTCCTACGCTTCGGGATGGATATCAAGAGATGACAAGATAGAGAAGTAGAAAGGAGTGAGTAGAAAACAAAAAACTAAAACAACATTCGCGTGAGCTTAAACTACAGCGCTGAGACCTGTAATACTAGACGCAGGAACTCAGACGTATTATGTTCCACAGTAGTTCGTCGAGTCATAGTGCATACTGAAGGCTCGCAAGTATCGGACGTAAAACATCCAGTAAACGTAGCCTATACCTGCCGTATAGACTGAGCGTACGGAGATTTCAGCCTTCCGATGATCGTGCGAAATGTCTGTGACAGTGATTGAAACATTATAGCGATTCATTTGTCTTCTTCAGGAAATTGGTGCTGAACAAAACAGAGTAACGCTCTATTTAACACTGACTAGTGGAATGTTAAGCTATAGATAACCGCCCCCTCTCACAGAGAAGAAAGTAGCAAAGGACTGAATATTAGCTCTTCAATGAGAGCCGAGGTTGCTGTGTTCCGTTTCCTTCTAGAAGCCGCATAGTTAACGACAAATTGTGGCTGTCCGCACACAATGTTAATGTGTAGTACTTGGACGATGCTATTGCGATGACTTCGTGTAATATAATCACATAGTTATCTTTCATTCTCTTACACTCCCACTTTCCTCCCGAGTGCTGGGTATAGTAAACCAAAGACTTTCTCTGACTGGGCTCCCGGTGTTTTAATTGTAAGAGGTAAACAGCCCGAAAAACGAAGACGGAGAAATAGAAGGACACAATACGAGCGCTGACTTTCAACATGAAAATGCTGAAGATGCCTCGTGTCTACATAGCGGTCTTTTTTACTTTATTTAGTTTGTTTACTTTCCTCGCCATGCAACAGCATGTGCGAATAATTGTATATATCATCTTTCTTCACTAAACTTTTCAGTTGAAAGTCAGCGCTCGTCTTGTTTCTTTATATTTTTCTGTCTTCGTTTTACGCGCTGTTTACTTCCGACAATGAATCGTTACCGACCTGCCTAGTTTTCAATATTTCCCGGTGTTTTTTTTTGTATATATCTTTCACTAGTTCGACACTGATACCACAACGTAGTATGCGCATTTTCGGAGTTGGCAGTTGTCTATTTCAATGCAGTATCTTAAAACGAAGAAGCGACATCAGAGATATGGGCGTTTGTGTATTTCACTTGTTGTCCTCGTCTTCACCAATGCTCAGATACTGCCTTTTCAAGATGCGCCAACAAGCCCACATTGGTACACTGTATTTCAATGTCCACATACAGTTACGTGTGATTGCTGAAGGAAACATCCACTCAGTTGAGCCTCGAGTTAACAACAGAGCCCTTTCCCTCTACACGGGCAGCAAACGTGATGTAAAGGGATTGCAGTCTGGCAGATAAAGCACCCTACTCCCTAGAATAAACTGTGCGATTCTTGCAGTAACTGTAAAGAACCTTGCAAAAGAGCTTCATCAAATTACGCGTGCCTCGAAAGAAGCGATATTAAAAAAGACCAGGTTACGGCACATTTACTGGCATCAATGCTGTAGGCAGTGTTTTCCGAATCAGAACTATCGGTAAAGGAGTCACGAATGCCCATTCATGCTGGGTGAGAAACACACTATGAGAATAATGAACACGGCTCGGAACATCTCAGCCAAATGCTGCATGGTGCGCGGCAAAGAGGGCTGACAAGCGGAGCAAGAAGTAGTCATCAGGGAGTTTTCGAATAGGGGCCCCAAAGCTAGGACAAGTTTGCTAGGATGATCACATAATCTGTTACGCTCGCCTACCGCCTTCACAATAGGCGAGACCGCTCACTTTCCATCACGTGTATTCGAGATCACAAAAGTGTGCTGACGTAACTTCTTTCCCCGTGCCATTCCTCCCTGCCCAAATCTTCCCGCTTGTTCACCGGTATTAGGGAAGAAATCACTTAGAGATCGTGAAAAGCCATTGTAATTCCACTCGTTCTCGACGAATTCGAGAAAGGCGGCTATTTGTACGAGTTGGCAAATCTTCCTATGAGCACAACGCACACATATGAACACAAAAGCATACGAAAGGAACTGTATGCACGAGCACGTAATTAAGTGAGAATTTTTATACAACACGCAGATTCACTCACATACAATTGTGTCGGTGCCCGTCAGTGCCAACACTGAGGAGTCGCCAGCATTGGAGCTCTCGTCTTGAGACACTACCGCGATCTGTTGGCACAAACAACGACCTGAACGGAGCTCCAGGGGTGCATTGGATTGGCTGATGTAAAGACACTGGTCGAGCGAGAGGACTGAGGGTCCGGACAGCACAATCCACCCTTCGTGAGAGAACGTTGGGGCAGCAAAGCACTTCTTTATTCACACTCGAGCCTGATTGCGCAACAACCCAAGTGGTGATGACGATTATCTACAGGTGATAAGATGAATTGTACAAATAATGCTAATATATATATATATATATATATATATATATATATATATATATATATATATATATATATTATATATATAATATATATATATATATATATATATATATATTGTAAGCACATTCCAAGCATTTGATCGTTCTCACTTGCACATACCCATCATCATCGTCCTCTCTCTTGTGGGTGTTGTTCTGAGCCGAGCCAGACATCGCAGAATAAACGCTTCTGCTCGCCCTGCCTGCTCGCCGTACCTAGTCTGCCTGCGTCTTTCAGAGTGGTGGAGGCGCTGGGTAAGATCCCGACGTCATCCTACGTTCATTTCCCACCTGGAGCTCCGATCTGGTCGCCGATTGCACCCAGCCACCCACACAGGTATGCAGACATCGGACCTAACGCCTAGCCCTAACGCTACAGCCCCTACGCCGGCGGCTGCCCGCTCTTCATCTACTGTCACCAGCCCTCAGCGCGAACCGCCCGTGTTCGCGGGTCTTCGCGGTGACGACGTCGAGGAATGGCTTGACCTTTACAACCGTGTGGGTTCAGCCAATCGATGGACCGAAGCAGAGAAACTGAGCTACCTTCCTTTCTATTTGACCAGCGTAGCCAAAACCTGGTATTTTAATCACGAAACTGACTTCGTTGATTGGTCGACCTTTGCCAACAAACTGCGACAAATATTCGGATGCTCATCGGGTCGTTCCGAAGCCGCGAAACAGAAGCTGGCTGTGCGTCTACAACTGGCACATGAGTCGTACACTTCGTATATCGAGGATGTTTTGGCCCTCTGTCGCCGTGCGAATAAAGACATGACGGAAGATGAGCGCGTTCGCCACATCCTTAAAGGAATCGGCCCAATCGCATTCAACGCCTTGGCTGTTGGCAATCCCGCTACGGTTAACGACGTCATTTCGACATGCCAACGCCTTGACCAGTTGCAGTCCCTCCGGCTTCAACAAGACAGTGATCCACGCCTGATGCCTCCCTCTGAATTAAAAACCCTTATCCGCACAATTATCCGGGAAGAACTTCGAGACCTTGAACAGCAGCGGTCCACTGTCGCCTCCGCTCCGTCTCCACCATTCGACCTGCGGAATCTTGTTAAGCAGGAGTTAGCGGCAATGGCGACACCGACATCCCCGGTCGCTCCGCCAGCACGCCCGATGCCCACATACGCCGATGTGACGCCCAGGTCGACACCGGCAGCACCGGTTGTTCAACGGTAATGCCCACATATGCGGAGATCGCTGCGATTCCGCCTGCTCCCGGGGCATCTAGCTCTACGGATACTGCTAGTAGCCATTTGGCTGCTATGCGAGGTGGAATGACTGCTGCACCCTTGTATCCTCAGTGGCGTCAATCCCGTCCTGTTTGCTTTTACTGCGGTATACGAGGCCACATTTCTCGTTACTGCCGTCGCCGCCAGCAAGAGGAACGACGAGGCTATGCTGAGTTCGAACGAGACCGGTTCCGAAGACCAGATCTTTATGCTCCAGACACCTACCCGTCCGCGCAGTACCGGTCTCCGTCTCCTCCAGTGTCCCCTCGTCAACATCAGGAATACCGCTCCTCCAGACGACGCTCTCCATCGCCCTACCGCCGCTCCGCATCGCCGCTTCGTCCAATCATCTCCCGTCCTGTTGACCAATCTTCGGAAAACTAAGGATTGCAGTTTTTGGAGGGAAAACTGCGTCCCGTCGACCAACAAAAATACCTCCTGTTCGCCCAGCTAATATGTTGTCAGTGACTCTTGAAGGTATTCCTGTGCAAGCTCTCGTTGACACCGGTGCAACCACTTCTGTTTTGCGTAGTGACTTGTGCTCGCGCCTCCGTAAAGTCAGAACGCCCTATGTGGGACCTGTGTTGCGTGGGGCAAATAACGTGCTGATTCAACCTGACGGACAGTGTACGGCTCGTGTTTCTATTGATGGTATACGTCACCACATCGAGATGATTGTGTTGCCCACGTGCATTCATGAACTTATCCTTGGTTGGGACTTTCTGCATTCTGCTTCCGCTGTTATATCCTTTAAAGAGAACGTCATTCACATAACGGATACAACGGATGCGCCCATTCCAGTTTCATCACCCTCGATCTCCAACTTGGTCATTGTTGAAGACTGCGTCCTGCACCCTGGTCACGAACACGTGATAGCTGTCGCATCTACCCAAGTAACCGACGGTGATGCACTTGTGGCTCCTTCGTTTCGCTGCACCTCCCGTGGAATTCTCGTCGCCTCTTGCCTCCTCCGGTTTTCCTCTGGCTGCGCTTTTCTGCCCGTTTCTAACACAACTGCAGAATCTGTGCTGCTGCCCAAGGGAATGACAGTGGCAAAGATTGACTTCTCTCCATTGACCTCCATCGCGACACTCTGCCCGTCTTCGTCACCAGTACCAGCTCCAGGTTCACGTTCTTTCCCTTTTCGAGCTGTCATTGGTTCAGACCTCACACCAAAACAGTCTGAAGCACTATTGGCCCTTTGGCTAAGCACAAAGCCTGCTTTGATAGCTGTGCCACAACACTGAGTCAGACTTCCGCGGCTGTACATCGCATTGAAACCGACGGTTCTCGTGTGATACGCCGTCGCCCATATCGGGTTTCGCAATCAGAGAGAGAAATAATTGAAAAAGAAGTGAACGAGATGCTATCGCGAAATATAATACGACCTTCTTCGAGTTCCTGGGCATCTCCAGTCGTTTAGTTAAAAAGAAGGATGGCTCTGTTCGTTTTTGCATTGACCTACCGCGCGTTAAATAAGATCACACGCAAGGACGTATATCCTATGCCTAGAATTGATGACGCTTTAGACACACTGCAAGGGGCGAACTATTTTTCGAGCCTTGACTTACGATCAGGTTACTGGCAAATCCCCATGAACGAGGCTGACAAAGAAAAAAACTGCATTTGCCACACCGGACGGCCTTTATGAATTTAATGTAATGCCATTCGGCTTGTGCAACGCTCCAGCCACGTTTGAGCGAATGATTGATACTGTTCTTCGTGGCCTAAAATGGAAGACCTGCCTCTGTTACTTAGATGATATCGTTGTTTTTCATGTACCTTTGCCCAACATCTTCAACGATTAGACGAGGTGCTACAATGTCTCTCCAAGGCTGGCCTTCAGATAAATACAAAGAAGTGTACATTTGCCAGCAAAAGCATCAAAGTCCTCGGTCACGTCGTTTCCAAAGACGGAATCCAACCAGATCCCGAGAAGATCGCAGCTGTGCTACAGTTCCCTCGGACCGTCCAACCAAAAGACGTTGCGCAGCTTTCTTGGTCTCGCGTCCTATTTTCGTCGCTTTATACGCAACTTTGCTACCTTAGCGGCTCCGCTAAATAAGTTATTGGCCACTGGTGCTCCTTTCTCATGGTCCAACGACTGCGAGTCTGCATTTGAAATTTTGAAAGAACGCCTGACTTCCGGACCAGTGCTGCGCCACTTCGATGAGAGAGCGCCTACCATACTCCATACTGACGCAAGCGCACAAGGCATTGGAGCAGTCCTTCTGCAGCGTGATTCCACCTCTAAAGAGCAGGTTGTGGCCTACGCTAGCCGGACTCTGTCAACAGCTGAGCGGAATTACACCATCACGGAGCAGGAGTGCCTGGCTATCGTATGGTCGATACAGAAATTCCGCCCGTATCTCTACGGTCGGCACTTCACCATCATCACCGACCACCACGCACTCTGTTGGCTTTCATCAATGAAGAATATGTCAGGACGTCTTGCGCGCTGGATACTGCGCTTACAAGAGTACGACTTTACGGTTACGTACAAGTCTGGCAAATGTCATCATGATGCCGACGCGCTGTCCCGGTGCCCACTTTCGCTCTCTCGTGACAATACGTCCACCGCATCGCGTTCGAATGACTCTGACACCCAGCTTGCCTCACAACACGTATCGCTCGCATCGCTGGATCCAATGCAGCTATCTTCGAACTCCGATTACGTTCACTTCAGCTGGCAGATTCCTACTGTCGGTCTTTCATTGATCGCCTTCGCGGTGTCACTAAACCACCCAACAGCCGCTTGCGACGCCAGCTTCGACAATTTCGCCTTGAGGACGGTGTGCTTAAGCGCTACATTTACCATCCCACCGGTAACAAGTGGGTGCCAGTTCTTCCCCGCTGCCTTCGTCTTCGAGTTTTGGAAGCATTCCACGATGATATTGCTGCCGGTCATCTAGGCTTCCACAAGACCTACGATCGCATCAAGACGCGCTGCTTCTGGCCTGGCTTGTCCACAACGGTGGCCAAAATACGTGGCATCGTGCGCGTTGTGTCAGCACCGCAAGCGATCCACATCCCCGCCTGCTGGTTTCCTTCAGCCTCTTCCCTGTCCCACCACACCATTCGAATTTGTCGGAATAGACTTGTACGGTCCTTTGCCGTTGACACCTTCCGGTCACCGTTGGATCGTCACTGCAGTCGACCATCAAACAAGATCCGCCGAGACTTCACCTCTTCATTCTGCTACCCGCCACAGAAATCGCCAATTTTTTCTTGAACTCCATCGTCTTGCGCCACGGAGCCCCTCGCGTCCTTTTGAGTGACCGTGGCAAAGCCTTCCTTTCCAAGGTCCTGGAATGAAGTCCTGCAGGCGTGCAATACAGTGCATAAAACCACTTCTACATACCATCCGCAAACGAATGGCCTTACCGAGCGCTTCCACCGAACACTCTCTGACATGATATCGATGTACTTGCATCCTGACCACAAAAATTGGGATAACATTTTACCGTTTGTCACCTTCGTCATACAATACTGCGGTACAACGATCAACTGGCTACAGCCCGTTTTTCTCGTGTACGGCCGATCTGCCTCCTCGGTCTTCGACACGGCATTTTTCTTTGCACCGGCTCCAAGCAGTACATCGCTCCCAGAAGAGTTCGCAGCCCGAGTCACACAATGCCGTGAAATTGCTCGCAAAACACAGAAGCAACCCCAAAGGAGAGAAAACATCGCTGTGATAAAAAACGACGCGACGTGGCCTTTAATGCTGGCGATAAGGTTTTACTATGGACCCCGGTTCAGCGTCGGCCTTTGCGAGAAATTTCTTCACCGGTATGTTTGGCCCATACACCGTTGTACGACAGACATCTCCAGTTAACTACCTCGTCACCCCACTTCAGTCTGTCACTGACCGCCGTCTGCGCAGCACGGAAATAGTTCACGTCTCACGCATGAAGCCTTTTGTTACTCGTTCGGCCGATCTCTGACTGGCGGCCAGGTGGCCGCTTCGCAGAGGGGGGGGGGGAAATTGTAAGCACATTCCAAGCATTTGATCGTTCTCACTTGCACATACCCATCATCATCGTCCTCTCTCTTGTGGGTGTTGTTCTGAGCCGAGCCAGACATCGCAGAATAAACGCTTCTGCTCGCCCTGCCTGCTCGCCGTACCTAGTCTGCCTGCGTCTTTCAATATATATATATATAATTTCAAGAAGTACTTCTGCAGGTCAGGCACACATATAGTCAAATGATAAAGAGCACACTTAAGAAAATTTGGTATTTTTTTACTGATTTACTGGCTGAAACTGAAGTATCAATTTTATTAAATGTGCTATTTATTGACTTCATTAGAGTAAATAACAGGAATCCGGATGTAAAGTTCGGATAAAAATAATATATAATATTATATATATATATCTATAATATATATATCAGGAACGTAAGAAAATCGTTATCGTTCGGGGGAAAACTGGCATTTCAGCAGCGGGACCGGGCTTCGTCGAAGTGACGCACACATGCGACAGTAAAATGATAAAAGGCACTAATGACGTAGTTAGCACTGTTACTCGCTGACAGAGATTGTTAGAAGTGCGTGTGAAAACGATGCCCGCGGGATTGGTGAAAAAAAGATATCGCGCATGAGCACTTGCACCCGCAAACGGAGTAAAATAATGAAGCCGCAATACATGTGTCACCGGCACAAACTATA